>JARQOD010005826.1:0-46014 GCA_033576555.1 Oophaga sylvatica
CTAACTCTGCCCATGTGGTCATGTGACTCACCAACTGCCCATGATGTACTGAACATGTTTTGTCAGTTACAGTGTCTGATGTACTTCTGTCACGTTTACTGAACACAGGTAATACTCAGTGACATGAGGTAATACACAGGTGACATGAGGTAATACATAAGTAACATAAGGTAATACACAGTAAAATTAGGTAATATACAGTAACATGAGGTAATACACACTAATATGAGGTAATACACAGTAATATGAGGTAATACACAGGTAACATGAGGTAATATGAGGTAATATATGGCAACATGAGGTAATACACAGTGATATGAGGTAATATACAGTAATATGAGGTAATACACAGCAACATGAGGTAATACAGTGACATGAGGCAATACACAGGTAACACGAGGTAATATACAGTAACACATGGTAATATACAGTAACATGTGGTAATATACAGTAACATGAGGTAATACACAGTAAAATGAGGTAATATACAGTAACATGAGGTAATAAACAGTAATATGAAGTAATACACAGGTAACATGAGGTAATATACGGTAACATGAGGTAATACACAGTAATATGAGGTAATACACAGTGACATGAGTTAATACACAGTAACATCTATATATATAATTGTCTAATTCTGTCTGTCTGTAACAGAAATCCACGTCGCTGATTGGTCATGTCCGGCCGGGCGTGACCAATCAGTGACAGGCGCAGTCCGGCCGCGAATTGGCGCAGGATTTGAACCACGCACACCACCGCTATCCGACGGTAGCCGTGAGTTATCTCCTGCCACATGGAGGTCAGCGGCCTCCAAGTAAACCCCAGCAGCAGCCTCCACGTACACCCCACCAGCAGCAGCCTCCACATATACCCCAGCAGCAGCCTCTACATATACCCCAGCAGCAGCACCCTCCACATATACCCCAGCAGCAGCAGCCTCCACATATACCCCAGCAGCAGCAGCCTCCACATATACCCCAGCAGCAGCAGCCTCCACATATACTTCAGCAGCAGCCTCCACATATACCCCAGTAGCAGCCTCCACATACACCCCAGCAGCAGCCTCTATATACACCCAGCAGCAGCCTCTAATCACCCCAGCAGCCGCCTCTATATACACCCCAGCAGCCGCCTCTATATACACCACAGCAGCAGCAGCCTCCACATATACCCCAGCAGCAGCAGCCTCCACATACACCCCAGCAGCAGCCTGCACATATACCCAGCAGCAGCCTCCACATATACCCCAGCAGCAGCAGCCTCCATGTACACCGCAGCAGCCGCCTCTATATACACCCCAGAAGCCTCTATATACACCCCAGAAGCCTCTATATACACCCTAGCATCCTCTATATACACGCCAGCAGCCTCTATATACACCCCAGCAGCCTCTATATACACCCCAGCAGCTCTATATATACCCCAGCAGCCTCTATATACACCCCAGCAGCCTATATATACACCCTAGCAGCCTCTATAGATACCCCAGCAGCCTCTATATATACCCCAGCAGCCTCTATATACACCCCAGCAGACTCTATATATACCCCAGCAGCCTCTATATACACCCCAGCAGCCTCTATATATACCCCAGCAGCCTCTATATACACCCCAGCAGCCTCTATAGATACCCCAGCAGCCTCTATATACACCCCAGCAGCCTCTATATACACCCCACCCTCTATAGATCCCCCCCTCTATATATACCCCAGCAGCCTCTATATACACCCCAGCAGCCTCTATATACACCCAGCAGCCTCTATATATACCCCAGCAGCCTCTATTACCCCAGCAGCCTCTATAGATACCCCAGCAGCCTCTATATACACCCAGCAGCCTCTATATACACCCCAGCAGCCTCTATAGATACCCCAGCAGCCTCTATATATACCCCAGCAGCCTCTATATACACCCCAGCAGCCTCTATATATACCCCAGCAGCCTCTATATATACCCGAGCAGCTCTATATACCCCAGCAGCCTCTATAGATACCCCAGCAGCCTCTATATATACCCCAGCCTCTATATACACCCCAGCAGCCTCTATATATACCCCAGCAGCCTCTATATATACCCAGCAGCCTCTATATACCCCAGTAGCCTCTATATACACCCCAGCAGCCTCTATATATACCCCAGCAGCCTCTATATACCCCAGCAGCCTCTATATGTACCCCAGCAGCCTTTATATACAACCCAGCAGCCTCTATATGTACCCCAGCAGCCTCTATATACCCAGCAGCCTCTTTATACACCCCAGCAGCAGCCTCTATATACCCCAGCGCTCTATATACACCCCTGCAGCCTCTATATACACCCAGAATCCTCTGTATACACCCCAGCAGCCTCTATATATACCCCAGCAGCCTCTATATACACCACAGCAGCCTAAATATACACCCCAGCAGCCTCTATATATACCCCAGCAGCCTTTGTATACACCCCAGCAGCCTCTATATACACCCCATAAATAAGCTACATACATATTCTAGAATACCCGATGCGTTAGAATTGGGCCACCATCTAGTAAAAAATATAAATGTGATATCGCTGTAACTATACAGACCCGAAGAATAAAGCTGCTTTATCAATTTTACCACACGCGGAATGGCATAAAAAAATAATAATATGATAATTCCTGAATTGCTGTTTTCTGTCCATTCTGCCTCCCAAAAATCGTAATATAAAGTTAGCAAAAAATTTAATGTGCCCAAAAATGGTACCAATAAAAACGTCAACTCATCCCGCAAAAAACAAGCCATCATATGACTATGTCAGCCAAATGATGGAAAAATTATAGCTATCAAAATATGGCAATGATTGCAATAAAAGACGTCTTTTAGTGTGTAACAGCAGCCAAGCATAAAAAACTATATAAATCTGATATCGATATAATCACTTACCTGAAAAATAAAGTTGTCTAATCGCTTATACTGCACGAGGAATGGCATAAAAAATAAATAAAACCAATTCTTCAACTGCAGTTGATTTTTTCATTCTGCCTCCCAAATATCACAGTAAGGCTTGGCTCACATTTATCCTGAGCTCTACGCTGAGCGCTTATACTGGGGTTTCCATGTAAATCTCTGGAAAACATGATTCAAATGGAATTCCAGGTAGATTCCCTATAATGAGGGAGATAGAGGCATTGTGGATGCCGTGTGACTGCCTATGATCCGGCGGTGTTTGTCTTTTAAGGCGTGCATAAAAGCGCGGTTGACTACAGTTTTGAGCACCTCTGAAATGAAGGACATTGCTGAACAGAGGGCAGAATGAGTGCAGAGTAACTCTGCTGCCGCATTATATCAAATAGATCCTCGGTGGTCTCATCTGAATTATTTCACTCGGATATTTGGTGTAAAAGCTTCAAATCGATCCACAAAAATAGCAAGTCCCACTTAGCTCTGTCATCTGTTAACAGAAATATAGGGGGCTTCCACGTTACTATATCTATACAATGCTATATCTTCTCGCCCCCAAAGGAAATTCATCAAATTCTGCACTACAAAATTCAAATGCCCCCACCCTTCTGAGACCCACAGTGTGCCTAAACCACATTTAGCGTCCACCTAATTTACAGGTGCATGTCTTCAGAAGCATGAGCTGGGTACTACTATGTACTGGTGCCTACCTCATTCCACTTGAGGGGCAATTCTGCTCTTCTAGCACTTAGGGGCTCTGGAGTCCGTAAACTATTCTAGCAAAATCTGTGCTGCAGGGGGAAAATAGTGCTTCGTCCTTCCTGAGTTTCGCCGTATGACTAAGCAATACCATACAGCCACATATGATCCACATTCAGCAGAAATTGTGGGACAATTTTTTACCCATTTCCCAGTGTGAAAATGTAAAATCTGGAGCTAAAACAAAATTTTCGTGGTAAAAATGTAATTATTTTTTCTACACTGCCCAATTGTATAACATTCTGTGACACATCTGTGGATCACTGCAGCTGTAGATGAATTCATTGAGAGGTGTAGTTTGTAAAATGGGGTCACTTATGGGGGTCCTGCTATTCTCGCACCTCACGGGCTCTTCCAATGTGACATGGCACCCTCAAACCAGTCCAGCAAAATCTGAACTTCAATATGGCACTTCTTGCCTTCTGAGCTTTGCAGTTTGCCTTAAAAGTAGTTTTTGGCCACATGTGGGGTATTGATGTACTCAGAAGAACTTTCACAACAAATTTTTGGGGTCCATATTTCCCTGTTAACCTTGTGAAAATATAAAAATTGGGGTTAAAAGAACATTTTTGTGGGGAAAAAATTAATTTTTTTCATTTTCATGGCTCAATGTTATTAACTTCTGTGAAGCACCTGAAGGTTCAAGGTGCTCATCACAGATCTACATAATTACCTTGAGAAGTCTAGTTTCCAAAATTGGGTCACTTGTGTGGAGTTTCCACTGTTAGGAACATCAGGGGCTCTCCAAACATGAGATGACATCTGCAGAACATTTCCTCAAAATCTGCATTCCAAAACGTCACTCCATCCTTTTTGAGCCCTGTTGTGCACCAAAACAGTAGTTACCCCCACATATGGGGTATGTGTACTCAGGAGAAATTGCACGACAAATTTTAGGGTCCATTTTTTCCTGTTACCTTTGTGAAAATAAAAAACTTTGGGGCTAAAAACATTTTTGTGGGGAAAATGTGATTTTTTTTATTTTCACGATGTTCTAAACTTCTATGAAGCACCTGGGGTTCTAGGTACTCACCACACATCTAGATAAGTTCCTTAAAGGGTCTAATTACTAAAATGGGGTCACTTATGGGGGTTTACACTCTTTAGACATATCAAAGGCTCTTCAAGCTCGACTTGGCGTTCGCTAATGATTCCGGCAAATTTTGCATTCAAAAAGTCAAATGGGGCTCCTTCCATTCCAAGTCCTGCCTGCGCACAAACAGTAGTTTTCCTCCACATTTTGGGTATTGGCATACTCAGTAGAAATTGCTCTACTAATTTTATGGTGCATTTTTCTCTTGTTACCCTTGTGAAAATAAAAAAAAATTGGGTTAAAAGAACATGTTTGTGGAAAAATGTTATTTTTTATTTTCACGGCTCAACGTAATAAACTCACCACAGATCTAGATAAGTTCCTTGAGGGGTTTAGTTTTCAAAATGAGGTCACTTGTGAGCATTTTCTACTGTTTAGGCACATCAGGGGCTCTCCAATCGTGACATGGCTTTCCCTAATTATTAAAGCAAATTTTACATTTAAAAAGTGAAATAGTGCTCCTTCCCTTCTGAGCCCTGCCGTGCACCAAAACAAGAGTTTCCCCCCACATATGGGGTATCATTGCACTCAGGAGAAATTTCACAATGAATAGCATGGCTCAATTTCTCCTGTTATCCTTATGAAAATGCAAAACTTGAGGCTAAAATCATTTTTTTGTGAAATGGTGTAATTTGTGGTTTCCACTGTTTAGGCACATCAGGGGCTCACGAAACACACATGGCATAAACTAATTATTCGAGCAAATTTTACATTCAAAAGTCAAATGGCGCTCCTTTCCTTCCAGGCTCTGCCGTGCGCCCAAACAGTGGTTATTCCCTACATATGGGGTATCTGCATATTCAGCAGAAATTGCACAACAAATTTTGTGGTCCATTTTTTCCTGTTACCCTTGCAGAATTAAAAAAATGTACTGTGATGAAATTCTGACTACACTTTGCTGAAAATCATTGATGAAACGTTTACTTGAATAAAACTGAAGTGTGAATGAGCCCTAAGGTTAACGTCTTATTCAGATGAGAGTATAATAGGGACATGGGCTGTCTGAGAAAAACAAATCAGATAGCACACTGACCAATGCAATTCAGTAGGGCTGTTTATATGACAGATATTTCACATGTGCTGTAAAAAAAATTGCAGCATGCATTATTCTCTTACGTATGTTGGATGAGACTCATGCGTTCAAGTTGATGCGTGCACAAAAAAAATTGGATCTCGTACTGATCATCCTTATTGCATCCGATTCTTATGCTTACATTGTAATTATTAACATAGGAAACTGTATTCATTCATATAGATTTTAAATGTTCATGTATGAATATGAATTCTATAAAAGTGTCAAACGAATGTAAAATATAGATACATAGATGGCACATGGATACAGATAAAAAACATCTGGATGAAAATTAGCGGCAGATCGTGCATGCCTTGGTGCGAATTTTCAACCTGAAAGCCCGCAACAATTCTGGTATATAGGACATACCCTAATAGTCCTACTGATACGGCAGAGGCATTATTGGTGTCGGGAGACATTTACATTTATATTCCATGGATAAAACCCAAAATACATGGGAAGCAGATCTGCAGTAACTTAGCATTGGCTCTCTGTATTTCACCACGATAGATAATGAACAACTTTTGAATATATCACGTATGCTGATATTTCACTGATTCTTGTGGCGTGGAATACCTTTTTAAACTATAAATACCACAGCATTCACTCATAAGGTAAATGAATGTTAAAATATAGAGCATAAAATTCCCAGTCCTCCTCCCCTTGCAGCCTATGCGGAGACCCCTCTGTGAAAGAAAATCAAATGCACATTAATAAAAGATGTATTTTCCTAATGATGCTCTTAACATTACTTTATAATCACAATTTCAAGTCTAGAAATTATGGTTGTATATCCCCCAGTGTTTACATCAGCTCATATTTATATTTGTTATTAAAAATTCATTATCCAATATGTCATTAATCTTTGATCGAATGTCATGTTTAGAAATGTCACTTTACCCGACCGAAGTGGAAAAAAACCTGCCCTAGCTTATTATTGCACTAACTACTAGAAATACCAGGAGACGTGCGATCTGCCAATATTATTTTTATTTATGGCTTTGGTGGTCCATCCGATAATGGCTTGGTTGTTTTGGGACAAAACAAGGGATTATCGAAATTAACAAACAGCAGAGAAAGTCCAGAGTGAAAAAGTTATGTCCCAAGCCTATAAAACTTCACATTTATTAGGAATACATAAGGAACGCATCATATAAGCAGTAAAATAGTGAACCTATGCATTTCGACATGTAGCCTTACCCTGATTAAGGCTACTTGCTGAAACAGCCCCCCAAGGAAGCCCACGCGAAACGCACGTCGGGGCTGCACCGGACACACGTTGGAAGGCAGTAATATGGGTAAGCTGAGCAATTGTAGTGATAACACTACCCCTGGTTTCTAAGATGCCTGAAATTGGCACAGTTTATATATACTCTTCTTGTAACCCATCTTACTATTTACCATTTTTAACCTAGGGTATCTTTAGATATTTTGCAATACTGCACCTTACAAAGCACTATGCACTTTTTGAACAGATTTGTACCTTTTGAGTAATTGTGGTGTAGTTTACCGAGCTTTTTCTCTTGCTCCCTCCCTGTGATTTAACAAACGGTTGTTTGTCTTTCACACATGAGCCTCCTATGTACCTTGTCTCTTTTAGCTGTTTATTGCATGTGTTGCATTTGTGTATTTACTCTTCAATAAAATTTGGTAATCTTGATGGTTTGGACAATGACTCCGTGAGCTCTTGTAGGATCAAAATACTTGCTGAAACGCGTAGGGTTGTTACTTTACTGCTTATTGCATATGATGGAGGCTCTGATTGTTGCTGATTATTATTTGGGCAGCATGAATCTTGTGGCATCACAAATTGTGTGCATGTTCCTTGGTAATCCCAATAATAATGGGAATATCTGAAGCAAAATAACTTGGAGAAAAAATACGAATATGCATTTTATGATTAATAAGACTTTGACTCAAAGTATTTGTAGCCCAATCTGAGAGCAAAACCTAAGCTAGAGACAAAATGAGCAAATACCCTGCAGTAAGTAAGTAAATAACAATATTACATATAAATAACATAGGGTACTTAGAAAACTCTGTTTTTGATAAAAAAAAAAGTGTAAAAGCCATCCCTCTGCGATAAGGTGTACCTCAATCGGGATGGTCCTATCCTCTAACATTAAAACCTCACCTTGAGTCAGACGACCTAATGTAGATGGAGGCAGGGCAGGACCGGGGCCCAACTGTTTCAGACACCTGCCCATGGAAAGCTATACAAATGATGTTCTTCACTCAAAAAAGCGGCAGCCACATCCCTGTTTCTACAAGGTACAAGAAGCTAAAGCAAAGCCAAAGTAATGAGCCAAAGGATAAGCTGGCATTCATGCAATGTGTAGAAGTATGTTCACCCTGCCGCCATTTAACAGACAAAACTTAAGATAGACACAAAATGAACATATACCCTGTAGTAAGTCATTAAATAGTAATAGTGCATATAAATAACATAGGGTACTTAGTAAACACTGTTTTTGATTAAAAAAAAAGCATAAAAGCCATCCCACCACGACAAGGTGTACTCAATCATTAGGGTCCTAATCTCTAATATTAAAACCTCATTTTGTGTCAGAAGACCTCAATATAGTTGGGGGCAGAGAAGGACCGGAGCCCAACCGTTTCAGACACCGGCCCATAAATCAAAAACAGTGTTTACTACGCACCTTATGTTATTTACATGTACTATTGCTATTTACTTATTTACTGCAAGGTATATGCTCATTTTGTCTCTATTTTACATTTTGTCTGTTAAATGACTACAGTGTGAACATGCTTCTACACGTTGGATGTATACCAACTTATGCTCCTACTTATTATTTTGGTTTTCCAATCTGAGAGTAGCATAACGTAAAGACAAGGTTGCTGATTCCAGTGATGTGTCACTTATTGGGCTTCTTGCTGTTCTTTTTATACTCTGTGACAAAATCGCTCCTACTTATTATTTTGGTTTTCCAATCTGAGAGTAGCATAATTTAAAGACAGGGTCGCTGATTCCAGTGATGTGTCACTTATTGGGCTTCTTGCTGTTCTTTTTATACTCTGTGTGACAAAATCACTGGCAAAGTGCTGGAGGGTGATACGTTTCACTGAGGTTTTTAGCTTCAGTGATTTGAAGCCCAGAAATTTGCTCCAGCACACTATGTGTTGAGAGGGGTTAATCAGCCATTTTAAGGGCTGGGTTTTTGTGGAGCGAGTGGGAGGTTGTCCACCTTATCTGCACCCCAGGGTTTGGTCTAGGGTTGAAATAGCCGGCCTCCTGAGGCATTCAGTGTTTAGTGTACCTGGAGATGCCAACTCCAGAGAAGTGTTTGTGCTAAACTGAACCCTGTGTTTTTGCTAACCCTGAGCAGGCAGATCCCGCTACCACAAGGACTGTGCTTTGCTTTACCACTTTGTTTTGTTTTCCTGTTTACTTGCCCAAAGAGCATGGTTAATTTTTACTTCACCATGGTTTATGCCGCATATATAATAAACCAATGAAAATCTTAAAGACACCGAGTTCCCATATCTACCTCCGTGCACAGCTGAGTGAGCCAATCTACCACAACTGATATATATTCTGCAGCTCTGTTTGTCCTCTAAGTGATGGGTTCCTACTATGTGGTCTGTCTCGACCACGCACCACAATTGTGGGTTACCAGGACAATGGGGTACTCAGAGCCGAGCCCATGGAAGTCTATGGGGTTGTCACAGGTAGCGGTGGCTCGGTCTGTGGCCCTGGCGGTCAGGCGTATGTTGGGGGGTATATTTACAGGGATAGATTTATATACAGTTCGTGACGCCACCTGTAGTTCTCTGGTAATTTGTACCAGCGCTGCTGTAGAGCTCTGAGGGGATGGTGAGGCAGCTAGATGTCGGGTCCCCTACAGGTGGGACTCTTCCCTCAGGTCGATAGTTATGGTGGGGTTGTGCAGGGATGTAATTGAATAACACAGTCTCACACATCAGCGTCTTTCCATACCTTTTACTTGTAAGATGGTTAGGCAGGTCCCAGGGAGGCTGATCCAATGGAGGATGTGTTTCGAGGTAGCAGCTGAACAAGTTAGGGGCCTCCTTTACTTTCAAAATGGTGAGTCCAACCAGCATAAAGCGTAGTTCACTCCTTAAACTCCAGCTAACTCCTAGCTGTACTGCCCGGTCAGTTTTGTGGTCGGAGCCTTCCAGTGATGGAACTAGGTTCTTACTTTTGCTGATCAGGCTCAAAGTTCCTATTCCACCTGACCCCTGTTACGTACTGACACTCCAAGGGCTGCTTTCTGTTACCTAAGGTCCGATAAGCCTCTGGTTTTTCTACCACTATGCGTGAAGCTATAGTGACACTTCGGTCCCCAGTGACCGGTGACAATGTGCAGGACTTCTCCAATCCTAAAGCACTTCTAAATTCCTTCCACTGTGCCTTTCGCCTTGTCCGCGCTTGTAGCATAAGCACTCCACACTTCCACAGGTCATATAGGTCAATCCCTTCTCACTTCTTTCCAGAGCTTGTTGCCAGAATCTCAGTATTCCTCTAGGCAGGAGCACGTCTCTGAACCTTCACTGTCCTTGGGACAGGAGACTGAAGTATCTGAAACTACTCTTCCTTCTCAATAGATGTCTCAGTCCGTCTGCCAGTGGGGCACAGCTCTGACCAGGCTGAGGTGATCTGGCTCACCTTTACTGGCCTCCACTTACTGAACTGCCCACTGAATCCCTCCTCTGTCCGAAGACAGGAAACTGACTCCTGACTGAACTCGCCTGTCTGACAACAGGAAACTCACTGACTGGATGCATCTCACTAGCTTTTATATCCTAGGGGTGTGTCTAAGTGTGTGTTGGAGTGAATGTTTATTGAGCATTGAACTGCTACTTCTCCACACATCCTCCAGGGTACTGCGTGTGCCTTCACACCAGGGCTACACAGGTCCTCAATATTCATAAAATTTTACTAGCTCCTCGTGACTAATTAGCAGCTCTCTACTTATCTAGAATGTAGACAGAAAGCTGTCAACCAATGGCAGGGTCAAAGGTTATAGTAAGCTCATAATTGAAAGGACTAGTAGAGCTGCAGCAGATAAAACAGTGATTTTATCAAAACTTAAGCAAGAAGCCAAGTAACACATCGCTGGAATCATGATCTCTGTAAATATTTTATGCTGCCCTCCATAAAAATCTGGTGAAAGACTCCCTTTAAAGTGCTCAATGAAATCATGGTCAGATTGGGCAATAGTCTTCATCCAATACAAGTGAATGAAGAATTTTGCACCACATTTTCACATCAATTTTTGTGTCCCTTCTGTTGAAAAAATTATCTGTGATAGGAGTGAGAATATTGATTCTTCTCCCAGATTCCACAAGGAAGGGTCATGGATTAGCTTCATTGAATGACTATGGCGCTAAGACATGTGTGGATCCAATACCACATCCATAGAAGAAATCTGAGTGCTATGCTCAAATGTCAGCACGATTCCTCTTGTAACACACTTTAGGTCTGCCAAGGGCAAATCCTGAACATGTGAACATACCCTAAGGCGGATATTGGAGTTGTGCCTGTCTAGTGATGGTTGTAGATTTCCATAGGCCCAAGGCAGAAAAGACCAATGACCTCCCTGGACTCAGCAATACTCAGACATCTTCATATAGAGAGAAGAAAGCCTGCCACAAGAAATCCAGCACTCACTATCACAGAACTAATAAAACTTTTATGATGCATGATTAATATCCCATCTTTTTACAATAATTAGACTGAAATCATGAGCCTTGAAAGTCTCTTCTTCATGGTGATGGGTGATAACGTCACTTGTCAGGTTCTTCTCCATACAAGTGTGAAGTGAAAAGAAAGATGGTTACTGAATTACACTGTTACAGAGATGAGCGATGATGAGATGAGTTGTAAGCAATTCTCTGTGCTTTACACAGGCATTACTGTAATTTTTCTGCTTCTCTACCCCCACATAGCAGCTATTTTAAATGACATGTTAGCAAATAGCAGAGATTTTTATTTATCCTTTACAACAATCTGTGCGATCAGTTTACAGACTAAAGCCTGCACCCTCCTGATGGAAACGGCAGGATAATCAGACGTAATCAGTGCCATCACTGTTATGGGAACCATTTCAGTAACAATATGATATGAAGGAATTGCTAATAATGTAATTCCTTCATAAAATATCCCAGGCTCGGCCCTTTGAGCATGCAGCTTTAAAAATTAGGAAATGCTGGTGGGATGAGTGATTAAATCTGGATAGAAGTAAGTTCTCTATAGCTACAGGCTCAGGAAGGCCTGACTAACTCATGCGGGTATTAAAGGAGATTTATCACTAGCTTTTACAATACCAACTGCATACAATACAAAATTGATATCTGAGGACTAGTCAGGCAGGTGTACTTACTTTTAAAATATACATCAGACTAACAGTTTAATTCTGGCACTAAAAAAGTATTTTATGAGTCCAGATAAAGAGTGAAGTATTATCACCTGTCCAGGCTCCATTGGTGCGTTGAGTCTACCATAGTACCTTGGTGTACACTTCTGAGGTCACGCTCCCAGGTCTTATAGGCTAGCTCAGGTGGAAGCACGCCACCAGAGTACTCGGGTAGTTGACGTCTTCCCACCACTTAAATTTACTTGCTGTACTTTTTTTATTGAGCCATCTTACATACACAACTCTGGAAGATGACTCAGCTCTGCTGTTCGGTTCTTCATTGAGCCATCTGACAAATCCAAGCCCTGATGTATCGCTGGGCTGTGCAATAATGTCCGCTCTGCTACATCGTGGACCTCTGTAATACCTCAATTCCATGATATACTCTGCTTTCCTTCATTGCTAACCCCACTTTGTTTACTACTCTATTATGGTTGCTGTCTATAAAAGTAATTGCACTGTGCAATGTACATTGGTTGATTTCTGCTTTGGAAATGCCATCATAAATATATTAATTTTCAGAATAGCTCACTGTTAAAGTTGTAGTTGTTACATGAATAATAGAATTTCCGACATTTTAAAGGGATTGTCCAGTACACTGACATCCCCTATTGAAACCCAATGTTTCCCCCAGTGAACTAAAAATACTTATATTAACCTGAGGTGCTAGTGCCATTCCAGCGGTGTTGACAATGGCTTTCCTGGTGATAGATTAACCTTAGAATTTCTCGTTATCACTGCAGCCAATCACCTCTCCTCCTTTGGACAAATCAAGATATCTAGAGGAAGCTCTCACTTCCTATAGATGTCAATTACATGCATAGAAGAGGAGAGTTAAACCATCAGTGATTGGCAGCAGGAATTGCGTGACATAACAATGTCATGCAATCCCTGGGAGAACCGACATCACTGGAATGCCACTGGCACAAGAGTTTAGTATAAGTGTTATTTTACAGAGGGAACTATAGTAAATCAGAAAATAAGTCCCTAATTATGCATGATAATTTTATCATGGGGACAGCGTAGTCTTTTGTTGACAGGGGAAACATCTTTGAAGCACCTCTCCCACGACTATCATCATCATCAAGCAATACATGGCAAACTGAATTTTTCTATGTTTCGTAAGCCCCTTACAACTTCCTCAAGTTTGCCTTTTTACTACAGAGGCGCACTTTACCACTCAAAGGAGTTGCACCAAGATTCAACTCATCACCTACAATTCCCAAGAACACAAGACTATGGATCACGAATGTCCTCTTTAATAGGAGCTTTGGTTGAGCAAGAACACTGCTGTTCTGTCCAAAATCTATGTGACTGACTTAGCTGGCGGGAACTTTCCAGAAGACCTGACGTTTTAGAGATCCCATGGCCGAGGGACCTAGCCACTACAGTTAGGCCTTTGTAAATATTTTTGTGTTAGCCTGTTTTTTTCTGCTACGTATGTGTTCCAAAATTATGGGTGTTTGTTCAGTCTGTGTTCTTCATGTGATCACTATTTGGACATTGTTTGGCCATGTATGACCATTTTGTTATTACCCCCTGGAAAGAGTGAGGTGTAATCATTTTTTTTTCTGTTTTTCCCGTTCACCGCGCAGATTCCTGGCTATTGACAATTCCTTTGGTTCCCTCCATTTTGAGTTCCTCCTTGGCACTTTCACAATTTCTGGGACTGTGCGCACTGTGTGTGTTCTGCCTTAGGCTGCTTTCACACATCAGTTTTTTTGTGTCAGGCATAATCCGTCGAATACCTGAAGGGACGGATCCGCACTGAAATGAAAAAACTGATGCAACGGATCAGTTTTTTTGCTGGATCCGACCTGAACTTTTGAACCCGGAAAAGAAGTTTTGCAGCCAGAAAATGCAGGTAAGCATGTCCGGAGACAGTGGAAAATGTAGTAGTAGTAGTAGTAGTAGATTTCCAGAATCCGGATCAGTCTTTTGACGTATTGCACAAAAGACTGGTCCGGTTCCATAGACTTCTATTATTTCTGGCCGCCTGATGCGCCGATTCAGGCACTATCAGGCGGGTCCGGAAAAAATAAAAAACGTTGCAGTGACCGTTTTGTCCGGCCACCGGAACGTACATTTCCGCCGGATCCGGCCAAAAACGGAAGCAACGCAATGACATCAGGCGCGATCCGGCGCTAATGAAAGTCAATGCCTAAAAAACGCATCCGGTACCGGATCCGTTTTTTTAAAAACATCACGCCTGACGTCAAAAAACTGATGTGTGAAAGCAGCCTTAGCAGTGCATTCAGCCATCGGAGAGTTTGGTCACCTTGTGTTTTACCAGTTGTGTCATTGTATTGTCTGTAATTGAATCCTGTCTATTTCATAGTGTTTGGTAACAGCACCATCTGCTTGTGATGTCAAGTATTCTCTCTAGTTCAGTTTGCTATGTATTATGGGAAAGTTTCTAGAGCGGTGTAGGACACTTCTGTTGCATTATGGTCCTGTTCTTGGAACAAGAAGAAGCAGTGCCATCTTTTCCCACTCACTTCTGATGGAGAAGCCATCTTATCACTCGGTTTGTACCTTGTGCTGTTTGCAAACAGCCTGCTCCAAGCTTAGTCGGTAAGAACATTATCTGTGTGTTACAACGGTGTATTTCATATTATGTTGCAGTATTACTTAGATAATCGTCAATTTGCATTACTACCTCATGTTATACTGTGTATTGCAGACTATCTTATGCACTGTACATAATATGCCACCTGAGGAAGACGGACTCACTCTGTTGAAACGCTTTGTGGATTCATTGTTTTACCATAATTTTTAATAATTTTTAATAAATGAAGATTGTCATTTACTAAGAAGATTCCTGTCTTTTGCGCCCTGCTGACCGGGTTTTCAAGAATCTTTTTTCTTAAGAAGACACAGGGTTTAGCTACATGTCAGATTACACACCGTGCTAACGTGCATGAGGACAGTGTAATATGTGATGCTATTTGGGACGCTCTCACGAGCCAGGCGATGCCTCAACCAACCACACATAACTGAGTGAGGATTGACCATAGGTTTCATGGAAGCAGACAATTTTCCCAGCTGTATTGGGACACTAGATAGTAAGGACATTCCTGTCAAAAAGCTGCCGAACTCTGGCTCCAGATACAATTACAAAAGATTTTTCTCAGTAGTGCTGCTGGCCTTGGCTGACAGTAACCACTATGTTGCAGTTGTTGATATTGGGGCCTATGGGAGGGTGTCGGATGCTCACATTTTTTGCTCTTCCAAATTTGCTTGGCGGCTTTCCGAGATTAATCTTGCCCTTCCGCAACTTTCTCTGGCCCTCCTGCACCCTTTATAATGGTTGTCGATGAGGGTTTTGCACTCTTGAGTCATGTTCTTTGCCCATTTCTTCGTCGAGGTTTGGACAACCGTAGACGCATTTTTAACAAGTGGCTGTCGAAAGCCCGTTGATTTGTTGAGTGTGCCTTTGGTATATTGTCCTCAAAATGCATTCAGCCAATATCTAGGCAGCCATAAAGGCATGTATCATTCTGGATAATTTTTGTCATAAACATGGTACAGCCTTGGATGTTGTGGAGGATATCACAGTCTCAAACATGTCATTATAAGAGGAACAACAGCGTGGTACACATGCAGGACCGTCTGGCCTTAGTTGCTGTGATATTCTTGCAGACTATTTCCTTTCCACACAGGGCGCAGTACCATTGAAAATGGAGGTGAATACCTAATGCTTACATTTTTTTACCACAAATATTTCAATTTGGGAATATTTATTTATTTATTTTACTCATTTACATAGCACCATTAATTCTACAGCTCTTTACAGACATTATCGGCACACTGTCCCCGATAGAGCTCACAATCTAAATTCCCTATTAGTGATGAGCGAGTATTCTCATTGCTCAGGTTTCCCTGAGCACACTCGAGTGGTCTCCGAGTATTTGGAAGTGCTCGGAGATTTAGTTTCTGTAGCCGTAGCTGCATAGTTTGGGGCTGTTTGACAGCCTGAATACATGTGGGAATTCCCTAACAAACAGGCAATCCCACATGTATTCAGGCTGTCAAGTAGCTGCAAATCATGCAGCTGCGCCAACAGAAACTAAATCTCCAAGCACTTCCAAATACTCGGAGACCACCCGAGCAAGGAGCATACTCGCTCATCACTATTCCCTATCAGTATGTCTTTGGAATGTGCGAGGAAACCGGAGTACCTGGAGGAAACCCACGCAAACATGGGGAGAACATACAAACTCCTTGCAGATGTTTTCCTTGGTGGGATTTGAACCCACGACCTCAGCGTTGCAAGGCATATTTTTCATAACATTTTTAAAAATCCTTAGGGACTCACAATACAATGAGGACCGTTGATGCTTATGTTTTTTGGCAAATCACACACGGCCTTTTATACCACTTCTTAATATGCCGAAAAAAAACAACTAACACCTCATTTTAAAGTACTACAACAATCTGAAAAAAAAATACCTTACCAAACCAACAAAGGTAAGCCAGACAGCTGTGACCCGATCTTATCAGACTGGGAAGGTCCATGGATGCATAATCCCGATAGCCCTGGTGTGACCCGATGAAAAGTACCCGATTTGGCTCATTTAGTGTGATGACCCATTTCTGGGGTGTATGTGAGCCGCACGTACCAGGGCTTTGGGGTACTCGGCACCGAGCCCGTTGATGTCTATGGGGGATGTCACGGGTAGCACAGCTCGGTCCGTGCCCTGGGCGCTCTCCTAATGTGGGATATTTACAGGGGATTTGGATGATGAAATTTATCGTGACGCCACCTGTAGTACCTGGTCAGGGTGACCAGCGCTGCTGTGCAGGTCCTCTGGGAGGGATGGTGTTGTGCAGCTTGATGGTGAGTCTTCTACAGGTAAGACTGTGTCCTCCCAGGGCAAGTAATGAAAGGGTAAAGTAATGGTGCAGGAGTGATGTAGCAGAGTGGAGTATGCGACGGAGTAATGAGGCAGAAGACAGTTCTTATGCAGTTCCACGGGTTTACTCACAGTCTGTTGTACATACAGATTCCAGCCGGGCACTGTGTCCTTCCAGTGAGTAGTCCAGCAACTCTCAGATATCTTGGTCGCACTCCCAAAGACTCCCTTTATGTTCCTTTCCGGCGTTTTGTGCAATACTCCTTACTTCTACCTGCACCTCCCTACCACAGAGCCCTCACGAACAGAAATTTGGGCCTTTCATTTTGCATTGGGCCCAAAGTCCCTATCATCCCCCCATGAGCTTTTGGAACCCCAGACACCGTCGGGAAACCCGGACGACTTTTACCACAAAATGCTTCCGGAGATTTTGGGAGCTATGGCTTTTGAAAAGTCCCCCCCGATCTTTTGCCCAAAAGGCCTGAACCCGACCCCTACCTGGGAACCGGGCTCCCCATGTGTTGCCTGGGCCTTCCCCACTGAGGGTGGGGGACAGCGCCCTGCTGTACCTACCCCGGACCCTTCCGTTCTTTTCAGCAAGGCTCATGGATGGTTAAACCCCCCAAAGGGCCCACCAAGAATTTTGTGAAACGAACATTTTAAAACCCCCGGTGTTTTATAACTGTAAAAGCACAAAGGGAAAGAAGGGAATTCTGTCCCAAAAAAAAACTGAGCTGGATCCCTACGTTTAAAGGGGGAAACCCTGACCCCTGCGACCAACCCGCAAAAGGGTCCTCATTTAGCCCTAACGAAAAACCATGGGTTGCAAAGGGGGGAATCCCTACAAATCTAGGGGGGGGGGAAAAAAGGGTTTGGACACCTCCAAAACAGAAATTGTAGAAAGGGAAAATTTAAAACCGAAAACAAATTACTACGAGATCCAAGGGATCAAGAAAAAACTAAACTGAAAAAGGGCACCTAACACCCGGGCTACTTAAATAATAAAACAATGAAGTCCACAAAGCCAAGGGGCGGGGGCCAACTAAATGGGGAAAAAAAGGTCATGTGCCCCAGCAAACTGAAACAAAATCAACAAGGGGGTTTTCTAACACTGTGCACATCCCCCTGTGCCGGGTCCCTCCCCCCATGTGTCTCTCCCCCCCCCCGGGTGCCTTTCCCCCCAAATTGGTCCCTCTCCACCCCCCTTGCCTGGTCTCCCCCCCCCATGTGTGCTCTCCATCCCCCTGTCCCTTTTGGCTCTCCCTCAGTGTGCTCTCTATCCCCCTGGGGCCTGGTCTCTCCCCCTTTTTAACTTCCACCCCCCCCGGGCCCGGGTCTTCTCCCCAAATGTGGCTCCCCCATCCCCCTGTGCCGGGTCTCTCTCCCCGTGTGTCTCCATCTCCCTGTGCCTGTTCTCTCCCCCCATTTTGTGCTCTCAAAACCCCCTGTCCCTGTTCTTTCTCCCCATGTGTGCTCTTCATCCCCCTGTGCCGGGTCTCTCCCCCCTTGTGTGCTCTCCACCCCCCTGTCCCTTTCCTCTCCCCTTTTGTGCTCCTATCCCCCTGGCCGTCTCCCCCCAAAAATGTGTCCCTTTCCACTCCCTGTGCCGGGTTCTTTCTCCCAATGTGTGCTCTCCATCCCCCTGTCCCCGGCTCTCTTACCATGTGTGCTCTCCTCCCCTTGCCTGGCCCTCTCCCCCCCTGTGTGCTCCCATTCCCCTGCCTGTTCTCTCCCCCCAAATGTGGGGCCCTCTATCCCCCTTGCCTGTTCTCCCCCCTGTTTTGCTCTCCTTCCCCCCTGCGCCTGTTCTTTTCCCCCCCTGTGTGCTCTCCATCCCCCTGTGCCTGGCCCCTCTCTACCTCCTATGCACTCATCTCCCCCGCGTGCCCTCTCTCCCCAAAGGGTCCCTCAAAGGGCCTTTTTTTTCAAACTCCGTCTTTTTTTTACCCGGCAGACCCGGGCGTTTTGGGAAAAAAAAAGGGACCCGGGGACCGGATGTTTTTTTCTTTACCATTGATTTTTCATTACCCCGGGTTTCGTCCCTATGTCATTCCCTTTGTTTTCCGTTTTTTGTCCGGATCCGGGGAAATGTAAAATTCCGGGGGCCCGGGACAAAAGGGGAGCGGGAACTTTTTTTTTTTTTTTGCCGGGGGCCCTAAATGTCCCGAAGGGGCGCATCAGGGGGCCGGGAAAAACAATAGAATTTAAATGGAACCGGTTCGATTTTTGTGAAAATCCGGCAAAAAGTCTGATCCGGTTTTCGGAAAACCCAAAAGGGTCGTCTACTACACTCTACTATTTCTACAAACTTTTTTCCGTGCCCTTCCGGGACCCAAAAACCCCCTTTTTTTCGGGTCAAAATTCAGTCGGATCCGAAAAAAAACCGGGATCCGTTGCATTTTTTTTTTGGGTTTTCCCCCGGGCCCGTCCCTTTTAGGTGTTCAAAGGGATCAGCCTAATCCCAAAAAGACGGATGTGGGGAAAGCCCCCTTATGCACTCCTCTCCCCTGCATGTCCAAAAAGCGAGCAGCAACCAAAAAAACCTTTTGCTTGCCATCGTCGGTGACTGTCTACTTTGTCAGTTTCAATTGAAAAAAACCCCCCCCCCCCAAAAAAAAATTTTTAAAAAAAATTTTCCCCAAAAACCCCCCCAAAAATTTTTTTTTTTAAAAAAAAAATTTGGTTTAAACCCCCAAAAAAAAAGGTTACAGCCCCCTTTAAAAAAAAAAAAATTAAAAAAATTTTTTAAAAAAAAATAAAAATATTAAAAAAATTTTCCCCTTTAAAAAAAATTTTTTTTAAAAAAAACCCCAAAAAAATTTTTTTAAAAATTTTTTTTCCCTTTAAAATTTTTAAAAACCCCCCCGGTTTCCCCAAAAAACCCAAACCGGAAAAGTTAAACCCTCAACCCCCCCCCCCCAAAAGGGTTAAAAATTTTTTTTTTCCTAAGTCCCCCAAAAAAAAAAATTTTCCCCCCCCGGGGAAATTTTAAAAAAATTTCCCCCGGGGGAAAAACCCGGGCCCAAAAAAAAAACCCCCGGGGGGGGGGGAAAAAAGGGGGCCCTTTCCGCCCAAAAAAAAGGGAAACAGGGCCCAAAAAACAAAAACCCCCCCCGGGGGCAAATTTAAAAAAAAAAAAAGGGGGCAAAACCAAAAAAAAAAAAAGTTTTTTTTTTAAAAAAAAAAAGGGGGGAAAAAAATTTGGGGAAAAAAATTATAAAAAGGGGGGAAAAAAAAAAAAGGGGTTTTTTTCCCCTTTTCCCCCCCGGGAAAAATTTTAAAAAAAAGGAAAAATTTTAAAAAAATTTTCCAAAAAATTTTAAAAAAAAAAAATTTTTTTTTAATTTTTGGGGGAAAAAAAAAAAAGGGGGGGTTTCCCCCCCCTTTTTTTTTTTTTAAAAATTTTTTCCCCGGGGAAAAAAACCCCAAAGGTTATTTAAAAATTTTTTTTTTCTTTTTTTTCCAAAACCCCCCCAAAAAAATTTAAAAACCCCCCCTTTTTTAAAAATTTTTTCCAAAAAGGTTTTTGGAAAAATTTTTTTTTTTTTTTTTTTTTTTTTTTTTTAAAAAATTTTTTTAAAAAAAAAAAACCCCCCCCCCCCTTTTTTAAAAAAAAAAATAAAAAATTTTTTTTTTTAAAAAAAAAAAAAATTTTTTTAAAAAAAAAACCCTTTTTTAAAAAAAAAAAAAAAAGAAAGGGAAAAAAGGGGGGGGGAAAAAAATCCTTTTTTTTTTCCCCCCTTTTTTTTTTTAAAAAAAATTTTTTTAAAAAATTTAAAAAAAACCCCGGGGGGGAAAAACCCCCCCAAAAAACCCAAAACCCCCGGGAAAAAAAATTTTTTTTAAACAAAAAATTTTTTTTTTTTTTGGGGGGGGCCCCCCCTTTTTGGTTTTCCCCCCCAAATTTTTTTTTCCCCTTTTTAAAAAAAATTTTAAAAACCCCCCTTTTAAAAACCCAAACCCTTTTGGGGGGGGGGAAAAATTTTCCCAAAAAACTTTTCCCCCTTTTTAAAATTCCCCCCCAAAAAAAAACCCAAAAAAAGGGAAAAAATTTGTTTTAAAACCCCCCAAAAAACCCCCGGAAAAAAGGTTAAAAATTTTTTTGGGTTGGAAAATTAAAAAAATTTTTTAAAAAAAAAAAACCCCAAAATTTTTCCCCCCTTTTGGGGGGCCCCCCCCCCCAAAAAACCCCCAATTTTAAAAAAAACCCCCCGGGGGGGAAAAAAAAAAAAAAAGGGGGGGAGGGGAAAACCCGGGGGCCCCCCCTTTTTTCCCCCCCCCAAAAAAAAAAAAAAAAAATTTTTTTTGGGGGGGGGGGGGAAAAAAAAAACCCCCCCAAAATTTTTTTAAAAAAAAACCCCCCCCCGAAAGGGGTTCCCCCCTTTTTTAAAAAAAAAAACCCCCCCCCCCCTTCCCCCAAAAAAAAAAAAAAAAACGGGTTTAAAAAACTTTAAAAAAGGGGGGAAAAAACCCCCCAAAAAAAAAAAAAAAAAAAAAATTTTTTTGGGGGTTTTTAATTTTTTTTAAGGGAAAATTCCCGGGGGGAAAAAACAAAAATTTTTTTAATTTTTGGGGGCCCCCCCCAAAGGGTTTTTTTGAAACCCATTTTGGGGGGGCCCTTTTCCCCCCCCCAAAAATTTTTTCCCCCCTTTTTTTGGTTTTTTTCCCCCAAACCCCAAAAACCCCCCCCCCGGGTTTTAAAAGGCCGGGGTTTAAATTTTTTTTTAAAATTTTTTTTTTTTAAAAAAAAAATTTTAAACCCCCCCAAAAAAAAGGGAAACCCCCAAAAAAAAAAAAAATGAAATTTTTGGGGGGAAAACCTTAAAAAAATTGGGGGGCCCCCAAAAAAAAAATTAAAATTTTTTTTAAAAAAAAATTTTTTTCCAAAAATTTTAAAACCCCCAAAAAATTTTTTAAAAAAGGGTTAAAATTTTAAAATTTTAAAAAAATTTTAAAAAATTTTAAAAAAAAATTTTTTTTAAATTTTTGGGCCCCCCCCCCTTTTTCCCAAAAAATGGGGCATTTGGGGGGGGGGAAACCCCCGGGGTTTTTTCCCCAAAAAAAACCCCCCCTTCCGGGGGCCCCCCAAAAATTTCCCCCCAAAAAAAAAACCCCGGATTAAAAGGGGAAAACTTTAAAAGGGGGGGGGGGGGTTTTTTAAAAACCCCCGGGCCCCCTTTCCCCCCGGGGGGCCGGGGGCCCCCCCCCTTTGGGGGAAAAAAAAAACCCTTTTCCCCTTTTTCCCGGGTTTTTTTTCCCCCCTTAAAGGAAATTTTTTTTGGGGGGCCCCCAAAAAAAGGGGGGAAAAACCCCGGGGCCCCTTTGGGGTTTAAAAAAAAAAACCCCCCTTTTTTTTTAAAAAATTTTTTTTAAAAATTTAAAATTTTTTAAAGGAAACCCCCCAAAAAAGGGGGAAAAAAAAAATTTCCCCAAAAAAAGGGCCCAAAAAAATTTTGGGTTGGGGGCCCCCCCCCAAAAAAACCCCCCCCTTTTTTAAAAAAAAAAAAATTTTTCTTTTCCCCCCTTTCCCCCCTAGAAAGAAAAGGGGTTTTTAAAAACCCCCCCCGGGGAAAAACCCAGAAAAAATTTTTGGAAAATTTTTTGGGGGGGGCCCCCCCCCTTTTTCCCCCCTTTTTTTTTTAAAAACCCATTTTCCCCAAAAAAAAAAAATGCCCAACTTAAAAAAATTGGGCCCTTTTTCCCCAAAAAACCCCCCCGGGCCCAAAACCCCAAAAAAACCCCCCGGGGGGGGGTTTTTCCCTTTTTTAAACCCCGGGGGGGGTTTTAAAAAGGCTTTTTTCCCCCTTTTTTCCCCCCCCAAAAAAAATTTTTTTAAAAAAAAAAAAACCCCAAAAATTTTTAAAAAATTTTAAAATTTTTTAAAAAAAAAATTTTTTTAAAAAAATTTTTTTTTTCCCCCAAAAAAAAACCCTTAAAAAAAAAATTTAAAAACCCCCCCTTTTTTTGGGCCCCCTTTTTCCCTTCCTTTAAAAACCCCCCCCCAAAAAAAAAATTAAAAATTTTTTCCCCCCCAAACCCCAAAAAAAAAAAATTTTTTAAATTTTAAAAAAAACCCAAATTTAAAAAGGAATTTTCCCAAAAAAAAAAAAAAAAAAATTTTTTTCCCCGTTCCCCCAAAAAAAAACCCCCTTTAAACCCCCTGGGGGGAGGAACCCCCCTTTTAAAAAACCCTTTCCGAAGGGGGGGTTTTCCAAATTTCCAATTTTTTTTTTAGGGGGTTTTTTTAAAAAGGGAAAAAAATTTTTTTAAAAACCCCAAATTTTAAAAAAAAAAATTTTTTTTTTTCCAAAAAAAATTTTTTTAAAAGGGGAAAAAAAAAATTTGGTTTCCCCCCAAAAAAGGGGAAAAAAAATTTTTTGGGGGGGGGGTTTGGAAAAAACCCCCAAAAAAAAATTTAAAAAATTTTTTTTTTTGGCCCCCTTTTAAAAAAACCAAAAATTTAAAAAAAAACCCCCCCAAAAAAAAAACCCCAAAAAACAAACCCAAAAAATTTTTTTTTTTTTTAATACAGTTTTTTAAAAAATTTTTTTTTAAAAAAGGTTTTTTAAATAAAAACCCAAAAAAAAAAATTTTTTAAAAAAAAAGGGAATAAGGTTTAAAAAAAAAAAAAGGAAAAAGGGGGGGGCCAAAAATTTTTTTTTCCCCCCTTTTTTTTTTTTTTTTTGGGGGGGGGAGGGGAAAAGGGGGGGGTTTTTTTTAAAAGGGGAAAAAAGGGGAAACTTTGGGGGGAAAAAAGGGGGGGGGGGGTTTTTTTTTTTTAAAAAAAAAAAGGGGGGGCCCCCCAAAAAAAAAAGGGCCCCCAAGGGGGGGGGAAAAAAAAAATTTTTTTTTTTTTTTTAAAAAAAACCCAAAAAAAGGGGAAAAATTTTTAAAAAAAAATTTTTTTTTTTTTTTAAAAAAAAAATTTTTTGGGGTTTTTTTAAAAAAGGGGGGGGGGGGCCCCCCCCCCCCCCTTTTGGGGGGAAATTTTTTTTCCCTTTTTCCCCCCCCCAAAAACCCCCAAAAGGGGTTTTTTTTTTTTTTTAAAAAAAAAAAACCCCTTTCCCCGGGCCCCCCCTTTTGGGGAAAAACCCCAAAATTTTTTTAAAAAAATTTCCCCCCCCCAAAAAAAAATTTCCCAAAACCCAGGAAAAAAATTTTAAAAACCCCCCCCCAAAAACCCCCCCCCAAAAACCCCCCCCCCAAAGGGGGGCCCACCCCTTTTTTGGAAAGGGGGGGGTTTTTTTTTTTTTTTCCCCCCGGGGGGGGGGGGAAAAAAACAAACCCAAAAAACCCCCCAAAGGGGGGGGAAAAAAAAAATTTTTTTTTTTTTTTTTCCAAAAAAAAAAAAAAAAAAAAATTTTTCACCCAAAAAAAAAAAAAAAAAAATTAAATTTATGAAAATTTTTGGGAAAAAACCCCGGGGGTTTAATTTTTTTTTTTAAAAAAAAATTTTTTTTTAAAAAAAAGGGGCCCCCCTTTTTTTTTAAAAAACCCAAAAATTTTTTTTTAAAAAAAAAAAATTTTTTCCCAAAAAAATTTGGCCCCCCCTTTTTTTTTAAAAAATTTTTTTTAATTTTTAGGGCCGGGGTTTTTTTTTTAAAAAAAAATTTTCCCCTTTTTTCCCCCCAAGTTTACAACCCAAAAAAAAAAAATTTTAAAAATTTTTGGAAATTTTTTAAAAAAAAAAAAAAAATTTAAAAACCCTTTTTAAATTTTTTTAAAATTTTTTTTCAAAAAAAATTTTTTTAAAATTTTTTTTTAAAAAAAACCCCAAAATTTTTTAAAAATTTTTTTTAAAAAACCCCCCCCAAAAAAAAAAATTCTTTTTGTTAAAGGGGGGTTTTTTCTTTTTGAAAAAAAACCCCCCCCTTTTAAAAAACCAAAAACCCCCAAAGGGGAAAAAGGGGGAAAATTTCCAAAAAAAAAAAACCGGAAAAAAAAAAAAAACCCCCCCCCCCCCCCCCTTTTTTTTAAAAAAAACCCCTTTAAAAACCGGTTCGCCCCCAAAAAAAAAAAAAAAAACCCCCCCCAAAAAATTTTTTGGTTTTAAAAAAATTTTTCCGGGAAAACTGGAAAGGGGGTGGGTTTCCTTCCCCCAAAAAAAAGGGGAAAAAGGGGGGGCTTTTTTTTGTTTGGGGAAAAGGCCCCCCAAAAAAAAAAAAAAAACCCCCTTTTTAAAATTAAAACCTTAAAACCCCCCCCCCAAAAGGTTTTTAAATTTTAAAAAACCCCCTTTTTAAAAAAAAAAAAAGGGGCCCTTTTTTGGGCCCCCCCCCAAAGGGGGGGCCCCCCCCTTTTTTTTTTTTAGGGCCAAAAAAAATTTAAAACCCCCCCTTTCCCCCCGGGGGGGGGGCCCAAAAAAAAAAAGGGGAAATTTAAAAAAAAAAAAAAAGGGGGAAAAAAAATTTGAAAAAAAAAATTTTTTTTTTGGGGAAAAAAAAAAAAAAATTCCCCCCAAAAATTTAAAAATTTTTAAAAAAAAATTTAAAACCCCAAAAAAGGGGAAATTTAAGGGGTTTTTTTGGTTTTTCCCCCTTTTTACCAAACCAATTTTTTTTAAAATTCCTTTTTTGAAAAGGCTTTTTTTTCCCCCCTTTTAAAATTTCCCTTGGTTTTTTAAAAGGGGGAAAAAAAAAAAAAAATTTTGGGGGGTTTAAAAAAAATTTAAAAAAAAAATTAAAAACCCCCCTTTTTTTAAAAAAAAAAAAAAAGGTTTTATTTCCCCCGTTTTCCTTAAAGGGGGGGGAAAAAACCAAAAAGGGTTTTTTTCCCCTTTTTTTAAAAAAAAAATTTTTTTTTCCCCCCCCCTTTTTTCCCGAAGGAAAAACTTTTAAAAAAAATTTTTTCCTTTTTTGGGGGGGAAAAAAAAATTTTTTTTTGTTTGGGGAAAAAAAAAAGGGGGGGAAATTTTTAACCCCAAAAAGGGAAAGGGCCCCCGGGGGGAAGGGGGAAAAAAACCCGGGGGGAAGGGTTTTCCCCCCCCCCTTTTTTTTTTCCCCCGGGGGGGGAAAAAAAACCCTTTTTCCCCCCAAAAATTTTTCCCCCCCTTTTAACCCAAAAAAATTTTTTTTTTGGGGCCCGAAATTTCCCCCCTGGAACCCCCCTTTTTTTAAAAAAAAATTTTTTTTTTTTTTTAAAAAAAGGGGGGTTAAAAAAAAGGGGGTTTTTGAAAATTCCAATTCCCGGAAAGGGGGGGAAAAAAAAGGGGGGGGGCCCCCCCCCGGGGTTTTTTCCCCCCGGGCCTTTTAAAAATTTTTTTAAATTTTTGAAAAAACCCCCCCCCCCCCAAAACCCCTTTCCCCCTTTTTTGGGTTTTTGGGGCCCCCCCCCCCCCCCCCCGGGGGCCCCTTTTTTAAGGGGCCCCCCCCCCCCCCCCAAAAACCCCCCTTTTTTAAAAAAGGGGAAAAAGGGACCTTTTTTTTTTTTTTTTCTAAAAAAAAGGGACAACCCCAAAAAACCCCCCAAAAAAAAACCGGGGGGGGTTTTTGGGTTTAAAATTTTTTAAAAAAAAATTTTTTGGGAAAAACCAAAAATTTTCCCCGGGGGTTTATTTAAAAAACCCAAAAATTTTTTTTTTTTTTGGGGGGGAAAAACCGGGGAAAAAAAAAAAAAAGGGGGGGGGGGTTTTTTTTCCCCCCAAACCTTTAAAAAACCCCCAAAAAAAAAATTTTAAAATTTTTTGGTTAAAGGGAAAATTTTTTTTAAAAAAAACCCCCCTTCCTTTTTTAAAAAAAAAAAAAATAAAACCCCCCTTTTAAAAAAAGGGGGGGCCCGGGGGGTTTTTTTTTTAAAAATTTTGGGGGTTAAAAAAAGGCCTAAAAAAAAAAAAAATTTAAACCAAACCCTTAAAAAAGTTAAAAGGGGGGGAAAAAACCCCCCAAAAAATTTTAAAAAAAATTTTTGGGGGGGGGGAAAAAAAAAGGGGTTTAAAAAAAATTTTTTTTCCCCCCTAAATTTTGGAAAAAAAAAAGAAAAGGGGCCAAAAACCCCCCCAAAAAACCCCGGGAAAAAATTTACCCTTTTTTTAGGTTGGGGGGGGTTTTTTTTTTCCCAAAAAAAATTAAAATAAAAAAAAAATTTTTTTTTCCGGTTTTTTAAAAAAAAAAACATTTTTTCCCCCATTTGGGTTTCCAAAATTTTTGGGAAAAAAAATTTTTTTCCCTCGGTTTCCAAAAGGGTTTTTT
Organism: Oophaga sylvatica; assembly: GCA_033576555.1. Taxonomy (NCBI): domain Eukaryota; kingdom Metazoa; phylum Chordata; class Amphibia; order Anura; family Dendrobatidae; genus Oophaga; species Oophaga sylvatica. The sequence continues at coordinate 27,290 of JARQOD010005826.1, forward strand.
TTTCCCCCCGGTTTTTTTTTAAACCCCCCGGGGGCCCAAAAAAAAGGGGGGGGGGGGAAAAAAAAATTTTTTTGGCCTTTTCCCAGGTTTTTGGGGCCCCCCCCCCGGGCCCCGGGGGTTTTTTTTTTAAACCCCCCTTTTTCCCCCCTTTTTTTTTAAAAAAGGGCCCTAAAATTTTTCCCTGGAAAAACCCCCCCCCGGGGGGGGGGCCCCCCCCTTTTAAAAAAAAAAAAGGGAAAAAATTTTAAAAAACCCCAAAAAATGGGGGAAAAAAAAAACGGTTTTTCCCCAAAAAAAAGGGGGGAAATTTTTCCCCAAAAAAAAAAACCCCCCTTTTTTTTTTTTTCCCCCCAAAAACCCCCCCAAAAAAAAAAAAGGGAATTTCTCCGGGCGGGGGAAAAATTTGGGGGGTTTTTTTTTAAAAAAAAACCCCAAAAGGTGTTTTGGGGGTTAAAAACCCCGGGGTTTTAAAAATTTTAAAGGGGCCCCCCCGGGGGGTTTTTTTGGGGGGAAAAAAAGGGTTTTTTTTTTTTTTAAAAAACCCCTTTTGGGTTTTTTGGGGGAAAAAAACCCTTGGGGAAAAACCCCCTTTTTTTGGGGGCACCACGCCCCCAAAAAAGGGTTTCCCCCCCCCCCTTTTTTTTTTTCCCCCCGGGGGGTTTTTGGGGCCCCCTTTAAAACCCCTTTTTTTTGGGAAAAAACCCCGGGTTTCCCTTTTCCCCTTTTTAAAAACCCGGGCCCCCCGGGGGGAAAAAAAAACCCTTTTAAAAAAATTTTAATTTTGGGGGCCCCCCAACCCCTTTTTTAAAAAATTTTTTTTTGGGGTTTTGGGGTTTTTGGGGGAAAAAAAAAAAAGCCCTTTTAAAAAAAAATTTTTTTTTAAAACCAAAAGGGGGTTTTCCCCCCCGGGGGAAAAATTTTTCCCCCCCCAAAATTTTCCCCAAAAAAATTTGGGGCCGGAAAATTTTTTTTTTGGGGGGTTGGTTTTTGGGGGGGGTTTTTGGAAAAAAGGGGGGTTTTAAATTTTCCCAAATTTTTTTTCCCCCTTTTTTTTTTTTTAAAAAACCCCAAAAAAGGGGGGAAAAAAAAAAAAAAACCCCTGGGGCCCCCGGAAAAAAAATTTTTTTTTCCCCTTTTTTTAGAACCCCCCAAAAAACCGGAAAATTTTCCCCCCAAAAATTTTCCCCCAAAAAAAAAGGGGGAAAAAAAAAAAAAAAAAAACCCCCTTTTCCCAAAAAAAAAAAAATTTTTGGGGGGCTCCCCGGAATTTTTTTAAAAAAACCCCCCCAAAAAAAAACCCCCCCCCCAGGGCCCAAACCCCCCCCCCGGGGGGGAAAAAAAAAGGGTTTTTTTTTTTTTTTTTTGGGGGTTTTTTTTAAAAAAAAAATTTTAAAATTTAAAAATTTTTTTGGGGGGGGCCCCCTTTTTTTACAAAAAAAAACACCCCCAAAAAACAGCCAAAACCCCCCTTTGGGTTTAAACCTTTTTTTTTAAAAAAAACTTTGGGGGGGTTTTTTTCCCCCCCAAAATTTAAAAATGGGGGCCCCCCGGCCCCCAAAAAAATTTTTTTAAAGGGGCCCCTTTTAAGGAAAGGGGGGAAAAAGGGGGGGCCCCCCCCGGGAAAACCCCTTTAAATGAAGGGGGGAAAAGGGGGGAAAAAATAAAACCCCCCCCAAAAAAATTTTAAATTTCCCCCCTTAAAAAAATTTTTTTCCCCCCCCAACCCTCCCCCTTTTTTTTCCAAAAGGGTTTGGGGGGGGAAAAAAAGGGGAAAAATTTTTTTTTAAATTTTTTTTTGGGGGGGGAAAAAACCCCCCTTTTTCCCCCCCCCCTTTTTTTTTTTTAAAGGGGGGGGGCCCCCCCCTTTTTCCCCCCCTTTTTTAAAAAAAAAAATTTTCCCTTTTCCCCCCCCCAAAAACCCTTTTAAAAAAATTTTTTTTTTTTAAAAAAAAAAAAAAAATTTTTTTTCTTTAAAAAACCCCCCAAAATTTGGACAGACTGCCAGATTTGCGAGCCAGGATTGAGGTTCTAGAAGAGCGAGTCCAGCTCCTGCCGTAGCCCCGAGTTCTGGGATTCCCAAGTTGCCCCCTTTTCGTTTTGGCGAGAACGTGAGAAATTCAGGGGATTTATTAATCAATGCAATCTTTTTTTTTCTGCACATGCTTCACAATTTCCCACTGAACGATCTAAGGTGCTTACTATAATTATGTTGCTTACCAACAAGGCTTTGATGTGGGCAAACCCTCTGATTGAGACTGAGGATGATTGTTTGAATCACCTTGATGCTTTTATTTCAGCCATGGGGCAGGTGTTTGATGACCCCAATCGAGGTGCAACAGCTGAAGCAGCCATGTTAGCTTTGCGCCAAGGTAAGCACTCGGTAGCTGAATATGCCTTGGATTTCAGGAGATGGGCCCTTGATACCACCTGGGACAGTTCCGCCAAAAAATCTATTTTTCGAAAGGGGTTATCTCCACTGATTAAGGATGAACTTGCTCGTGCCGATCCTCCCACTGCGTTAGGTGACTTTATTAACTACTGCATCCGTATTGATACTCGTCTGACTGAACGCAGGCAAGAGAGATGGTTCGAAAGCAATCGCACTAACCTTTTCCTACCTTCCTCTCCAGCTAAGGAACCTTTGAGTAGGATTACACAGGGAACCTGAACCTGAACCCATGCAGGTAGACTCTTTACAACGACGGGTTAGTGATGCACGCAAGGAACATCGTTTTAAGGAGAATCTATGTTTCTATTGTGGTAAGTCAGGGCACTTCATTATAAACTGCCCCAGCCGTTCTCGTAAGACTACTGCAGCACTCATTCATTGTGAGTGTTGCGAGAGGGGATCTGTCAGGTCCGAGCCTCAGGCTCCAGAGAGATCTGCAGCAACAGATCTTGATTTCTCGGACTTAAACTCCGTTACCTCTGAGGACGTTGACTGTGTAAACGCTGCCATTTTTCAAGTTTCCTCAGCGGTGTCCCAGCTGAGTTGTAAGAAAAACAATTCTCATTGCTTTCTTTCCATCAAACTCTGGGTTGACTCAGCTTGGGTGTCTAGCTCTGCTATGATCGACTCAGGGGCAAGTGGAAATTTTATGGATGTCTCCTTTGCTCTGAAACAGGGATACGTTCAGTGAAGAAGGCTACTCCAGTACAGATGGAAACTGTGGATGGCTCCCTGCTGACCTCTGGACCAGTGGATCAGGAAACAGAGCCTTTGAGGGTTCTTATGGGTAAAGATCATCAAGAGAAACTGTCCTTTATGCTTATCTCTTCTCCCCACTTTCCCATTATTCTAGGGCTACCATGGCTGCAGGCTCAGAATCCTACCATTAACTGGGAGACCAAGGAATTATACTTTCCAGAGAAACAGATGAGTCCAAAAGTTTCAGCTTGCTCTGTTCCTAAAGGAACCATGTCAGTCCCTGAACTACCAGCTGTATACCAGGACTATGTGGATTTATGTGACAAGAAGAACGCTGACCAGCTTCCTCCTCACCGTCCATATGATTGTCCAATTGAATTATTGCCTGGAGCAGAGATACCTTTTGGTAAGATCTACCCCCTGGCGGGGCCCGAGCTAGAGGCTTTAAAGGATTACATAGACGAAAATCTAGCCAAGGGCTTCATACGCCCCTCTTCATCTCCTGCAGGTGCACCCATCTTCTTTGTAAAGAAGAAAGATGGATCTCTGAGACCATGCGTAGACTATAGGGAACTCAATAAGGTTATTATTAGAAACCGTTATCCATTGCCTTTAATCCCTGAGTTATTGGAGAGAGTGCGACATGCCAAAATTTTCTCTAAACTAGATCTTCGTGGGGCCTATAACTTAGTCCGTATTAGACCTGGGGATGAATGGAAGACTGCATTCAGGTCACGCTATGGACACTTTGAATATCTAGTTATGCCTTTTGGTCTGAGTACCGCCCCAGCCACTTTCCAACACTTGGTGAATGACATCTTCAGGGATCTCCTAGATACATTCGTGGTAATTTATTTGGATGATATTCTAATTTTTTCTAACTCCACAGAGGAACATCATGGACATGTGAGAATGGTCTTGGAATGTCTAAGACAAAATCATCTTTACATCAAACTTGAAAAGTGTGAATTCCATAGGACCGAAATTCAATTTCTGGGGTATGTACTGTCTACACAAGGAATTAGTATGGATGGAAGCAAAACCAAGCCATCAAGGATTGGCCAAGTCCTAGAAATGTGAAGGAGGTACAGCGCTTCATCGGGTTTGCCAACTTCTATAGACGTTTCATTAGAAATTTCTCTGAGGTAGTGTCACCTATCACTCAACTTACCCGGAAAGAGTCTAGGTTTTCCTGGACTCCCCAAGCCCAGGAAGCATTTTCCCGTCTAAAAGATAAATTTACCACTGCACCTATCCTAGTACATCCCAACCCCGAGCTTGCCTTCATAATAGAGGTGGATGCTTCAGACTGTGCCGTTGGAGCTATACTCTCTCAGAGAACAGGTGAGAAGAATGTCTTGCATCCCTGTGCCTTCTTTTCCCAGCAGTTGTCTTCGGCTGAGAGGAACTACGATGTGGGCAATAGAGAGTTGTTGGCCATTATTGCCGCCTTCAAGAATGGAGACACCTTCTTCAGGGAGCTGCACAGCAAATAGTCGTCCTGACAGACCATCGTAACCTTGAGTTTATCAGGTCGGCTAAGTGCCTGACTCCTCGCCAGGCTCGCTGGAATTTTTCTTAAACCAATTTAATTTTATCATTTCTTATAGACCAGGATCGCGCAATGGAAAGGCTGATGCACTCTCTAGGATTTACTCAGCAGAGACACGTCCAATTACTCCTCCTAAGACTATTCTTCCTGACTCTAGATTCCTAGGAGTAATTCATAATCAAGACCTACTTAAGGACATCAAAGAAGCATACCATGCGGATTCCTTTTTGGCACAACCCCCAAGGGACGTAAGTCTTGTCTTTAAGAATGGTGTGTGGATTCAGGGACAACGCCTGTATATTCCTGAAACAGTCAGACTGAGAGTATTGCAACTCATTCACGATTCCAAGATAGCTGGGCATAGAGGAATTCTAAAGACACAGGAATTTCTCTCTCGTTTCTTTTGGTGGCCCACTTGCAGGAAGGATGTTTTAAACTATGTCACTTCATGTGAAGTCTGTGCAAGATGCAAAACACCTCGCTCCTCACCAACTGGTCTGTTACAGCCTCTTCCCACCCCGTCCCGCCCGTGGGGATCCATTTCTATGGACTTCATTGTGGAGTTACCAACCTCTCAAGGGAAGAACACCATTCTAGTGGTGGTTGACCGTCTAACAAAGGCAGCTCATTTTATCCCTTGTGTCGGCTTACCCACTGCAAAACAGACATCAGATTTGATGATTAAAGATGTGTTTCGCTTACATGGAGTACCGGATGAGGTTGTTTCGGATCGAGGGGTGCAATTCACTTCTAGGTTTTGGCAAAATTTCTGTGCAGCATTGGACATTAAAGTAAACCTTTCTTCTGCTTTTCATCCCCAGACTAATGGACAGACCGAACGAACCAATCAAACCCTGGAGCAGTATCTCCGCTGCTTTATCTGCCACCTACAGGATGATTGGGTGGATCTACTTCCATTAGCTGAGTTCTCGTATAACAACTCTCAGAGTGCCTCCACTAAGCAGTCTCCTTTTTACTCTAATCTAGGTTATCATCCTAACATTCTACCACGATTTCCCATAGAAACGCCTTTACCAGCAGTGGCTGAAAGAATCACGTCTTTACAGAAGAATATGGATCTTCTAAAGGAGAATCTGGAATCGGCTCAGGAAAGGTACAAGAAAGCAGCAGATAAATTTCGTAAACCTGCACCAGCTTTCAAGGTAGGAGACTTGGTCTGGCTGTCAACCAGAAATCTTAAGTTAAGGATTCCATCGTCTAAGTTGGGACATAAGTACATTGGACCCTATAAAATCAGTAAAATTATAAGTGCCGTTGCTTGTCGTCTTCAACTGCCCAGAACTATGAGAATTCACCCTGTCTTTCATGTATCCCTACTAAAGGCTGCGACACCCAATACGTTTCCTGGACGTTCTTCTCCTTGCCCTGACCCAGTGCTAGTCGATGGTCAGGAAGAATTTGTGGTGGAAAGAATTTTAGATTCCAGGTTGTATAGAAATCAGTTACAATATCTGATTAAATGGCAGGGCTACCCAGTGGAGGACAACTCATGGGAACCAGTCAATAACGTTAATGCTCCTCGCTTGCTCCGTCAGTTTCATCAGAGGTACCCACACAAGCCTGGCCTGAGGTCATCCGGAGGCTGTCCCTAAGGGGGGAGTAATGTAAGGTTCTGTGTACATGTTCCTGAAACTCAGTTTGTTCGTCAGCCATTTTACTTTCTGTCTTGCTGCAGCTATCTTGCCCTCAGTCAAAATGGAGTTTCCAGCTTGCATGTTCCCGCCCTGATTCTCTCCTTTTGCTTCTTAAGCAGCCACAGCTGAGCAATCATGCTTCAGAATCTAGCCTGCAGTGAACCTGTGACCTGACTCCTAAAGCCTTGGACCTTGTACTCCAGCTATTCCTACTGAGGAACTCTGAAGCACTTGTGGACTCTGAACCCTGCTCTTTGAAAGACCCACGTTTGCATGGACTTACGGTAACAGAGAAGAAGATCCTGAACCTGTTGTGGAGAGTGATTGCTGAGCTTAGATTACTCTGGCCTGCTGTGTCTCCTGCTTCTGTGTCTGCAAACTGTGTGACTATTTTTGCCAACTTGTATGAAGTAATACAAGACTTTCTATATCAAACCTGTGTCTCATGTATTTTCATCGCACCCAAGCACAAGACGCTATATGAACTGTACTACATACATTACACTATGAATGGCCAGGGCCTGTGCTCAGGGGCTGGCTGGCACTTTTCAGCCTGGGGGTCAATCACAAGAGAGTGGCCCTCGAGTTGCAGTGGCCCTCCTTTTCCCTTTGTGTGGCCCAGCTGCGCTTGGTACACATGTTCCCTGGAGAATGCACAAAAAGGTAATTACAAAACCTGATATTCATTCACATCTCACACTTCCCAGGAGCCACCAGAGGGAGCCCTTTAGATTCAGGTATTTAGGGGTGTGGAGAAATGCAGCAGTAGGCATTCTAGCTAGACAGCTATTCTAGTTGTTGGTTGTACCTCAGACAGATCAGATCTCCTCAGGACACCAGAGGGAAAGGATTCCTGTCAGAGCTCAGAGACATTCTAGTCTTGGTGTGATTCAGGAGTGAGTCATACTAGCCAGACGGACGGAGATTTCCTGTCAGATGAGACAGAGGACGAAAGATTGCAAGCTGTTACCGCAGAACAGACTGACTGTTAGTACCCTATGAATGTGGAAAGTGACTCTCGGAGCGGGCTTGTATTCAGTCTGACGAAAGGTCCTGAAAGCTGCTTTGGACAGAGTTTATGAAGGAACAGAACGAAGGGGACTACAGTTATTATAACAACGAGTCAACTGAGAAACAGGTCAGTGAGCTGTGGAAGGAAGGAAGCTGACGACTACACCTACTGCTACCCGTGCTTATGTTAAGGGTGAGAGTAGGGCGACGGGCGAGTGGTGACCAAAGGAAAGAGTGACCGAGGCGTTACAGCAACAATTGCTGCCTCCACTCTGCTTAACCGGACGCCGGGTCCGAAGCCTTGCTAGAACCTTCACGGCTAGTGAGAGAAAACCGGAATCCCTGCTGGACTTCAAGTCGCAGAGGGGCCCTATAGTGCTGATACGTAACCGGGGTCAGGGAGAACAGGAGTCTAGCGGGACGCTGCATATACAGACTTAGTTCTTGCCAAAAGAAGGCTCCACCACAATGTCGGCCGGGCACATCTGTTCTATACAGAGTTGAACTTAGCTTCATGCAGGTTGGAAACTCACACACATTAAAGAGAAAGGAGGCCTTAAACCTACTCAGTGATTACCTGGATGTGCATCCTCCACCCTGAGCAGCTTTCCGGGACATACCTGCAACCATCACCAGTAAAGGTATGGAAAGAGACTGACTTGTGTGTGTCTGACTTATTGCCTGCACCCTGCACCGCCATATACTTTGAGGGATCCAGTCTCTCCTGTGGGAGACTTAACACCTTGCTGCCAAATAACAACCCCTCAGAGGATTCACCCTGCAGCGCTGGTCACCTTGATCAGAAACCACAGGTGGCGTCACGAACAATTACTAAAATCCCCTGTAAATAATCCCCCTTTGTATGAGCGCCCAGGGCAACGGACCGAGCTGTGCTACTTGTGACATTCCCCATAGACTTCAACGGGCTCGGTGCCGAGTACCCCATAACCCTGGTGTTGTGCGACTCACCTTCTTATCTCTGGCCATTGCATTAAAGCAGCAGACATAACAGGCTTTAAAAACAGTCTGGAACGTAGATATGGGAACAGTAAGGAGCTTGCTGCATATATATGGGAGCATAACCAAGCTTACTCCAAAGATATGGAGCAGAACCAAGCTTACTCCAGAGATATGGGAGCAGAACCGAGCTTACTCCAGATATGGGAGCAGAACTGAGCTTACTCCAGAAATATGGATGCAGAACCGAGGTTACTACAGAGATATGGGAGCAGAACGAGATTACTACAGAGATATGGGAGCAGAACCGAGCTTACTCCAGAGATATGGGAGCAGAACCGAGCTTACTACAGAGATATGGGTCAGAACAGAGCTTACTCCAGAGATATGGGAGCAGAACAGAGCTTACTCCAGAAATATGGGAGCAGAACAGAGCTTACTACAGAGATATGGGAGCAGAACAGAGCTTACTCCAGAAATATGGGAGCAGAACAGAGCTTACTCCAGAGAAATGGGAGCAGAACAGAGCTTACTCCAGAGATTTGGAAGCAGAACGGAGCTTACCACAGAAATATGGGAGCAGAACAGAGCTTACTACTGAAATATGGGAGCAGAACAGAGCTTACTACAGAAATATGGGAGCAGAACAGCGCTTACTACAGAGATATGGGAGCATAACAGAGCTTACTCAAGAGATATGATGTGAAGGACCAAATTCTTGTGACTCCATCTTCTTGTTTATGAGATAAATTCTGTTACTTAACTAGGCTATAGTTTATGGCTGTTATAAAGCCAAATTGTTCTTCTGTAACTTAACTAGAGTAAAGGTCATGGCTGTAATAAAACCAGACTGTTCTAGCCTGAACAAGATATGAGACCCTGGGATGTATCATTGCGTAAAACTCTGATGAATGTGCTATTGTGCTACTTTCTATACCACGTAGATACGGATATATATGTAGTTTCCGGTTTTCCTGCATTTTTATAGGTTAAGTGCTGCAAGTGTGTTTTTATACTATTGGTTGAAGTACAACTTGCTAAATATTATAAAAGTGATGACATAATAAACGGGGTAGGAATCTGCCTTGATTCTCCCAAACATAGACACGTCTCCGTCTGGTCATTCTCTGTTGCTGGCAATGTTCTGTGGATTAATTTGGAAATCACTTGGTCAACCGTGAAGGGTCACTCCAGATCCTCCCCAACAGCTTGGCACCAATGTGGGGCCCCCAAATAGGGACGCCTCTGCCCCGGAGGACAGCAAGATAAAGGACCCTCGGACCGGACACAGGCACTGGAAAATTGGGACTGATCATCCCCCACGACAACCACGGTAAGTTGGCAGTTATACTGTTCAGACTAACCGTTTGGTGTGGTTTTCCTGTGTTTGTTGCTGCAAAGAGGATATGAGGTTTGTCCCCAATGGTGGGGTGAATCTTGGGTGGAATCATATAGAGGTGTTGTTCCGTAGGGGACCCAGTGTTCGAACCGTACCTCATAAGGGACGGACACCCCGGATTTATCATGTGCAGTCCCCTTCCCCCACACTTTATCATGTGCAGTCCCCTTCCCCCCACACTTTATCATGTGCAGTCCCACTTACCCACTCACTTCATCATGTGCAGTCCCCCTTATTCCCACGCTTCATCATGTGCAGTCCCCCTTACTCCTGCGCTTCATCATGTGCAGTCCCCCTTACACCCACGCTTCATCATGTGCAGTCCCCATTAAACCCCACTTCATCATGTGCAGTCCCCCGTACCCGCCACTTTCTTGTGCAGCCCCATTCCCCCAACTTCATGTGCAGTCCCCTTCCCCCCACTTCATCATGTGCAGCCCCACTTATCCTGCCACTTCATCATGTGCAGCCCCACTTGTCCCACCACCCATCATGTGCAGTCCCACTTATCCCCGCCACCCGTCATGTGCAGCCCCACTTACCCCTGCCACTTCATCATATGCAGCCCCACTTACCCCTGCCACTTCATCATATGCAGCCCCACTTACCCCCGCCACCCATCATGTGCAGCCCCACTTATCCCTGCCACCAATCATGTGCACTCCCACTTACCACCGCTGCCACTTCATCATGTGCAGCCCCACTTACCCCCACCACTTCATCATGTGCAGTCCCACTTACCCACACCACTTCATCATGTGCAGCCACACTTACCCCCACCATTTCATCATGTGCAGCCCCACTTACCCCCGCCACCCATCATGTGCAGCCCCACTTACCCCCACCACTTCATGTGCAGCCCCACCACTTCATCATGTGCAGCCCCACTTACCCCCGCCACCCATCATATGTAGTCCCAGTTATCCCCGCCACCAATCATGTGCAGTCCCACTTATCCCTGCCACCCATCACGTGCAGCCGCACTTACCCCGCCAATTCATCATGTGCAGCCCCACTTACCCCGTCACCCATCATGTGCAGCCCCACTTACCCCCGCCACCCATTATATGCAGCCCCACTTACACCCGCCATCCATCATGTGCAGCCCCAGTTACCCCCACCACCCATCATGTGCAGCCCCTCTTACCCCCACCACTTCATCATGTGCAGCCCCACTTACCCCCACCACCCATAATATGCAGTCCCACTTATCTCCGCCACCAATCATGTGCAGTCCCACTTATCCCCGCCACCAATCATGTGCAGTCCCACTTATCCCCACCACCAATCATGTGCAGTCCCACTTATCCCGCCACCAATCATGTGCAGTCCCACTTATCCCCACCACCAATCATGAGCAGTCCCACTTACCCCCACTACCCATCACGTGCAGCCCCACTTACCCCCGCCACCCATCACGTGCAGCCCCACTTACCCCCACCACCCATCATGTGCAGCCCCACCAACCCCTCCACCCATCATGTGCAGCCCCACTTAACCCCCACCACTCATCATGTGCAGCCCCACATACCCTCGCCACCCATCATGTGCAGCCCCTTACCCCTGCCACTTCATCATATGCAGCCCCACTTACCCCACCACCCATCATGTGCAGCCCCACTTACCCCCGCCACCCATCATGTGCAGCCTCACTTACTCCCACCACTTCATCATGTGCAGCCCCACTTACCCCTGCCACTTCATCATATGCAGCCCCACTTACCCCTGTCACCCATCATATGCAGTCTCCTTTATCCCTCAAACCAAACTCCATCATGTGCAGCCCCTCTTACACCCACTCACGCACTGAATTCATTTTATAAAGAAAAGAAAAAAAGTTTTCCATACTTACCTCACAGTTGCTCCCCAGCGGCACCTCTTTGCTTCCATGGTCCAGTATATGTCGGCGCATGCACGATGACGTCATCGAACACGCCCAACACCTGACCCGGAAGGACTCTCAGTACATAGAGGAAGCGGGAGCTGCGGAACAGTCAATAGACGGCCATGCACAGCTCCCGGCCCCGGCGTGATAGGCCTGTGATGCGGGCGGCTGTGTCTGCTGCTGGCCGCATCACAGACTGGAAAGCAGACACGGCCGCGCACAATTTGCTGTGCGGCCGGCCGGGGCCCTGTACAGCGGGAGAGCGGCCCGGGGGCATCTGCCTCTCTGCCACCCGGCCAAGCCCGCCCCTGCCTGTGCTGTATATTTAGTGCCTGGTCAAGGCTAGGGATTTACGTTAATGGTTTTATTTTGGTGCTGGGCAACCAGTGCAAAATAAATGTCACATGGTTTTGATACAAGAATCCAGTGCCAGTGTGAACACTACCTACTGCCTAATTCAGAACTTAAATTCCTACACTATATTAACATATAAACGCATTTGATTCCTGAATAAAGAATCCCCCAGACTGTACCACTGAATACAGACATGTACCCACCATTAATATTTAATGAGCCATTGCACAACCCACCATTCAAAATATAAATTGATAAGCCAGCACTGTGCCTCCATTAACTATATTTAGCCACTTTTTCCTGCCCAATAAAAATACCAATTAAATAGCCTCTGTTCTTTCCCCAATTCATTACCAGTCACTCCTGTGCCCTCACCCCCCACCAGTGTGCTCCTCTCACTCCCCCAGATCATTATAATTACACATCCTCGCACCAATTTTTTACAGTTACATCTCCCCCATTCATTAATTACATAACCCCAAAACAATATGCAGTGTCCTCTTTAACCCCACCCCCAAATCATTATAGTGTGATGTCCTCTCACCCATACCCCTCCCAGATTTATTATAATATGCTTTGCTCTCACCCAACCCCCACCCCCAATTCATTCACTTTAAAGAAAAAAAAGAATAACTTACCTCTCATGGCAATCCCCTGTGGCTCTGCTTCCTTCCTCTTCTTGACGACGCTTACATACTAAACGATGCAGCCAGCGAGGTGATGTCATCGCACCAGCTAATACATAGACAAGGCAATGGACCAGAAGATATTCTTGCAGCTACTGTCCGTGTCTCTCTACTGCCGGCAGTGGAGAAATAGGGACAAGATTTTCTCTAAGCATGTCTAAATTCTCTTGGCTGACATATCTTTTGCTCAGGCGTCAACATTCATGGCACCCACCAGGAACTGACCTTTAACATCATCAAAACATCATGAATGATACAGGTAAGTGTACCAACTGAAATGCCTTACTCATGAGTTATAATACTTATATTGACCAGTCATGGCCTTCCTAAGTCATCTTCAGTTGATTCCCTACCCCATTTAAACTGCTTGGTCTAAAACTTTACTTGGCAGTAGGAAGGTGCATTATCACCATATACGGCAATCATCCTTTCATGGATTTCTTTAGGCTTCGTTTCTTCCTTTGTAATTAATATAATCATGGAACAAAGCTCCGAAACCTTCACTTTAGTTGTAGAGCAGCATTTCCTGATATGTCTTAACAAGGGCAGGAAAGCTCAGCTCATTAGCTGGGTAGATAACTTATTGAACTCCCCTCATAATTGAGTGTCAGCATCCATGAATCCCATAGATCTTCCAAGCGGTCTGATCACTCAGTTTACAGAGGATTGCCCAAATATTATTCAAAGTACTTCTCAATACTCCAAACAAATTATTGAAGAATCAAGTCTGGAATGCAAAACACTCTGAGTTCCATTGACTGATTCTTGGCATGTCATCATGAGAATGACCCAACCAGCAAGCCGTGGAAGCTGCCCCACTCCTAATCAAGTGCATTTTGAAGTCCTGTGGTGCAGGAACGTGGCTGGTGTTGAAGATTTAAGGATGTAAACTGATAAAATGTAAGTGGCTTACAGTCTTACTGGGCTAAAAATTTAACCTGTGTGATGAACCTCTATTGGACAGGCTAATTGTGGCACTGTTATCCAGCAAACCTTAAAAGTGGAAACAATTGGTAACAGTTGTTAGAGGATCAAGCTGCAAAACAACACTTGCTATGCTAATCAAGTGACCATCCACATTTGGCACCAAAACCGGCCGATCCTAAAACATTGGTAAATAAGCACAGTTTGGTGGATACAATTTCCAATTCTCTCCAACTTGTTCCATCATTATAATTTGTCAAGAATAGCTCCCAAATATGTCAATAATTGTTGATGAATTTAATGATTCTAATATAATGTTAAGGAGATATTGCGCTTAACACTGACAGGGATAAATGCCTAGAGATCAAATGCCGCAAGGGCATAACTCTGCATGCAAACACTAACATACCGACTGAGACTGTGTCTGACAATAATTAAAAAAAATTTTGGAAACCAAAACCAATTCTAACATGCTACAATCTTCTTCAAGCTTATCCTCAGTCAAGTTAAATGCCATTGCTACACTCCTTTCATTGCTATTATTAGGCAATTGTTGAACTTTATGGACCGGGAACAAGAATATTCTACTAATAGCGATCAGTGATCTGACTAAACTGGGCAAATAGACAAAAAAAATATCCAAATAATGTGTGAACTTAGTCTCATAATGCAAAGCCCATTCCAGAATGGTGCTAAACACTTCAAGATATAATCTGACGATAGGGCAACCCATCGGTAGACATGTATCATAAAAATTCCCAGCTAACTGGCACCCTAGCAAATGGATACAATCTGCATGAACCAGCAGTAGGCAAAACACTGGTTCAGTTTGGATACTGCCATCAGGGCCGGCGTCAGCACCCGGCATACCCGGGCAAGTGCCGGGGCCCTGAGCAGGCGGGGGGGCCCACTCGCCGTCGGGCACCCCGGCGCCCGTTAGCGGAGGAGAGCGGTGCCAGCACCGCCACTGGGCCCCCCCGCTTGCTCAGGGCCCCGGCAGCAGTCGGCGCAATACTTACCTCTCCCCGTTCCTCCGCTGCCGCAGCTCCGGGCTCCAGGGGGCGCCTGCAGGGCGCCCGCGCTTCCTCTCACAGCAGCGCTGCTGAATGACGTCATCATTCAGCGGCCGGCTGTGGCAGAGAGCGCGCGGACGCCGGACAGGTGAGATGTGTGTGTGTGTGTGTATAAGTGTGTGTGTATGTAGTGCGGTGCTTTGTGTGTGTGTATGTGAGAGAGCGCTGTGGTGCTGTATGTGTGATGGTGGTGGGGGGAGGCAGTGATGATGATGATGGGGAGGCAATGATGATAATGATGGAGAGACGATGATGATGGGGAGGCAATGATGATGATGATGGGGAGGCGATGATGATAGGGTGGCGATGATGATGGGGAGGCAATGATGATGGGGAGGCGATGATGATGGGGAGGCGATGATGATGGGAGGCAATGATGATGGGGAAGCAATGATGATGATAATGGGGAAGCAATGATGATGATGATGGGGAGTCTTTCCACAGCGCCCTTTCCTGAGCCGTAACAGCGCAGAATGCAGCACAGTGCAGAGGAGAGTTCCATATTTTGTACGGAGTAATATATGGGGACCAGTATCCTGTATGGAGCATTATTTGGTGTCCAATATTCTTTATGGAGCATTATATTTGGCCCATAATACTGTATGGAGGACTATGTGGTGCCCATAATATTGTATGGAGGACTGTACTGTCCAGTCTGTACTGTGCGCTGTGAGGATTTGGCGGTTTCTGAGCTATTGTAGAATTTACAATAGATATCACTCATGTAATAGAAGAAGTGAAGTGTTTGGCCCACTGAGACACTTTTGCCAGGGGCCCATAAAAACCTGGAGCTGGCCCTGACTGCCATCCAGGGTTGGACTGGCCCACCAGAGAACCGGAGAATCCTCCGGTGGGCCCTACCTTCTTCTTCAGGAGAGTTCATTGTTGTGAATAGGCTGGAAATGAGTTCTGAGCAGAAGCTCCCTCTGGTGGTTACAAATGGTACTGGACTGTCCAGTGAAGATTGTGAGGATTGGGAATCAGGTGTTACTGACTGGTCTTATATAAGAGAGTCGCCTTCCCATCAGGGTTGCCGGTGATCAATTGTTCTGGTCTCAATCCTTGATTCCTGTTTCCTTGGTAGCCTGCTGTGTCGTGTCTGAATCTCCTGCTAACAGATAAGACATTTTCTTCTTTTTGTTTTTGTGCTTGATTTTTGCATTTTTGTCCTGCACTTCTGTGGGGGCCTTCAGGGTCCCCTCTGGGGCTTTTGCCCTCTCAGTTCAGTTCAGCCGCTGATGTTTGTACATTTGCTTTTTCCAGTTTTTTCAGTGGCTGCTGTTTTGTTTTTGGTTACACCAGAGAACTAATTTAGGTGGTAGAGGTCGTGTGATCTCAGGTGTTTTTGAAATTAGTAGAGTTGGTGCTTTTCAGGGTTTTTTGAGATTGCAGTAAGTGCCTTCCTATCCTTTTCTATTTAGTAAGTTTGGGCCCCAACGTTTGCTCATACTATTTTCTGTCTGTGTCAGTATTTCTTCTTGTCTAACCGCCATTACATGTTTGGGGGCTTTCTATGTTCTTTGGGGATCTGCTCTGGGGCAGATAGCTTTCCTCTTTCTATCTTTAGGTGTAGTTAGTTTCTCAGGCTGTGACGAGGCGTCTAGGACCAACGTAGGAACGCTCCACGGCTGCCTCTAGTTGTGGTGGTTAGTCAGGGTACTGTAATCTCATAGTTTCCAACTGCTCTGGTGTATTTCCTTTTTTGCCTGCTCTCCTCAGCTACCAAATCATAACAGTTCATAGTGCAAATCTTGCAGCTGCTATGGTGCTCTTGAGTGGGGGACAAAGGTGGGCCATCAGAATCATATCCGCTGGTGGGCCCAGTGTTCTTCAGTCTGACACTGCTGCCATCTCTGCCTCAGCACCTGCTTTTCAAATCAAATCCACCACCCTGTCAAAGGACATATCGGTAGGACACAAGCAAAGTAAATGTTGTTTACTGATTCATGCTTAGGATCAGACAAGCAATTAATGAGCCGGAATTTTCCTTGCTTGGACTAGCTGTGAGACCTAACCTTATCTCTTTTCTAACTGTCTCATGGGGATTTTCAAATCTAAGAAAAGCTTGAAAAGGGGCAAAAGGAATAAAAAAGCCAAAATAAAAACATGTGCTAAGAAGGGCTGCTTCCACTGTTTTGGGTTACAGAAAGTACACGATACGACATCTCTAGGACGTGTACTGACCACTCACCAACTACTATTCTGAGGGCGAGGTGAGGTGTAGGGTTGATGGGAGCATCACAGCACAAAGTATTTGCGCCTAAATTTGCAGGTTCCATAAAATTTTCAATGGTCATACCAGTAGGCTGTCTGATATGAGCAGACTGAGAGCCAGCTCCTGCTCTCATCACTCCTGCAGATGTGGCCGACATAAGAGATTGGGGGGGGGAGGAATTGAGGACCGGCGCTGTCAATCAGATGCTGAGCAGGAGGAGGAGGCTCTGGTCACTGGATCAAGTCCTGGGGGCCGGAGGAGTCCAGTCTAGCTGAAGCAGAACACTGCCTGGGTGATGGGGATGGGTGGAGATGCTTAGGGGTCCTGATAACCCTAAAAAATACCCCAAAGCCTGCTGCTAAAGCCCATTAACCCCTTCTACCTCTCATTAAAACCATTTTCTGCAGTCAAGGGCTCAATGGATCATCTCCTGAGGGCAAACAAAACTTGTGATCTATAGGCTGAACTTCAGGCGTCTCACATGACCCCAGTCTGTGCACCCCCGCACACTGTGAGCACCCCGCTCCCTACTAGATCAGTGTGTACACCCCCGCACCCTGTGAGTACCCTGCTCCCTACTAGATCAGTGTGTACACCCCCGCACACTGTGAGCACCCCGCTCCCTACTAGATCAGTGTGTATACCCCCCGCACACTGTGAGTACCCCGCTCCCTTCTAGATCAGTGTCAATGTGGCTACTAACAACCCCCGCACACTGTGAGTACCCCGCTCCCTTCTAGATCAGTGGCTACACCCCCGCACACTGTGAGTACCCCGCTCCCTACTAGATCAGTGGCTACACCCCGCACACTGTGAGCACCCCGCTCCCTACTAGTCAGTGTGTACACCCCCGCACACTGTGAGCACCCCGCTCCTACTAGATCAGTGTTACACCCCCCGTCACACTGTGAGCACCCCGTTCTCTGCTAGATGATCAGGGTACACCCCGCACCTGTGAACCCCTCCCTCTAGATCAGGGTACACCCCCGCACACTTGAGACCCGCTCCTACTAGATCAGGGTACACCCCGCACACGTACACCCGCCCTACTAGATCAGGTGTACACCCCGCACATGTGAGCAACCCGCTCCCTATGATCAGTGTAAACCCCCCCACGTGACACCGCCCTACAGATAGGGTACACCCCGCACACGTGAGACCCGCTCCTACGATCGGTTACACCCCGCACACTGGTCCCCGCTCCTTAGATCAGGGTACACCCCCCACACTGTACACCCCCTCCTACTAATCAGTGTAACCCCCCACACTGTAGCACCCGCTCCCTACTAGACAGTGGTACACCCCGCACACTGTGAGCACCCGCCCCTATAGACAGGGTCACCCCCCCACACGTATCCCTCCCTACAGATCACGGCTTTTTTTTTTTTTTTTTTTTTTTTTTTTTTTTTTTTTTTTTTTTTTTTTTTTTTTTTTTTTTTTTTTTTTTCCCCCCCCCCCCCCCCCCCCCCCCCCCCCCCCCCCCCCCCCCCCCCCCCCCCCCCCCCCCCCCCCCCCCCCCCCCCCCCCCCCCCCCCCCCCCCCCCCCCCCCCCCCCCCCCCCCCCCCCCCCCCCCCCCCCCCCCCCCCCCCCCCCCCCCCCCCCCCCCCCCCCCCCCCCCCCCCCCCCCCCCCCCCCCCCCCCCCCTCCCTACTAACAGTGTGTAACCCCCACACTTGAGCCCCCGCTCCCTACTAGATTTAGGGTACACCCCCCCCACGGGGGCACCCCGCTCCCTCTAGATCTGTGAAAACCCCCCCACACTGTGGCCCCCGCTCCCAAAAATCATGTGTAACCCCCCCCACACTGTGACACCCCCCCCCTACTAATCAGGGCTAAACCCCCCCCCAAATGTAGCACCCCGCCCC
>JARQOD010005827.1:0-45996 GCA_033576555.1 Oophaga sylvatica
TTTTAAGTAATTCAGTATCGCGGTGTTTTTTCCCCACCTTGTTCCTTCACTGTTTACACTAACATCTAAAACTTGAACGGCCCCATGAAATGCCCCCCCCCTTTGGGGAAATTGAGGAACCCTGAACACAAAAGACAAATTGTTTCTCAAAAATAAACTAAGGATGCAACAATAAAAGGAGGACTTAAAGAAACAAAGACCAATAAGGATGCCGATCTGGACGTGAATATAGGCTGTTCAATACCTCCTTCCCCCCACCCTCCTTTCCCCCACCCGACCCGGGTAAAATCTTATGTAGTGAAAAAAAGCTTAGAATTGCTAAAGGGGGTCCCCTTTAACACCATTTTAAGAGATCTCTGAAGTTTAACCGGCCCATTGTCGATCATTTTTAAAAAAAGGTTAAAACCCATGTTAAAATCAATTTGCATGACTGGGGGTTTTGGTGGTTGTCGTTACCCCCGCCTAATTTTTGCATTTTGTCCTCTTTTTGTGGGGTTCAGGCCCCTCCGGGGTTTTCCCCCCTCTATTTTTTTTTCGCCATTTTTTGTATTTTTTGCTTTTTCCAGTTTTTTCAGGGTGCTGTTTTGATTTTTTTAAAAACCAAGAGAAAATTTAGGTGGTAAGGTCGTTGATCTCGTTTTTTAAAAATTAGTAGAGTTGGGCTTTTCAGGGTTTTTGGGTTGCAGAATTTTTCCCTTCCTTCCTTTTTATTAGTTAGTTTGGGCCCCAGCTTTGCTCATACTATTTTTTTCTGTGTCAGTATTTCTTTTTGTCTAACCCCATTACTTTTTTTGGGGGGCTTTCTATTGTCTTTGGGTTTGCCCGGGGCAGATAGTTTTCCTTATCTTCTTTAGGGAATTAGTTTTTTCAGGCTGTGACGAGGCGCTGGCCCAACGTAGGAACCCCCACGCTGCCTCTAGTTGGGGGGGTTAGTCAGGGTAACTAAAATCTAAGTTCCCCAACTGCTCTGGTGTATTGCCTTTTTCCCCCGACCCTCGCTACCGAAACAAACAGTATCACCGGCCAAAAAAATTAAAATTTTATGGTATCACAGAAGGGAAAAAAAATGTCAGAAATTTTCTGTTTTTTGCATTTTTTTTTTTTTTCCCCGTATCTCTGGGTGCTGGGGAGGATCTTTCCAAAATTGAGTTTAAAACTTTTGTCTGGCCGTGTGGATCAGCTTGCATGAGGTTCGAGATGCTATTATTTGCTGGGTTGCTTTTGTGGAACCTGGTTCCCACCCGATTTTTTTGGGGAGAGAAAATTTTCAAATTTAAAAAAAAATTGTAAATTGTTTTTTGCCTTAAAATCTAAGCCTCAGGGAACGCAGCGAGCAGGTTCAAATTATACTCTCTCCTCGCGGCGACCTCTTTGGGCTTTTTCCTGAGGGGGGGTCCTGTTTTGAGGATGTTTATGTTTTTTTTTTCAGGCCTTGGGTTATTTACGATGGCCTAATGCACTGATAAAGGGAAAAAGCCTTTTGGCAAAATCGGGACTTGATGACGCGTTTTTATACTGTCAAGTTCCCCGTAGGTGGCAGTCTGACCAAATGGAATGAACTTTTTTTGGCACCCCTTTTTCCCGGAGGGTCTGTCTGATAATGTAAAGGATTTATGGGATTCCCGTCCCCTCTGGTCTCAATTTTTCTATTATTAGCAATTCAAATTGACAAACGTTTGCGTGAGGGAAAAGTATGCTGGAATGTTTTGCCTTGAAAACCAGCTTCAAAACCCATGCATGTGATAGATGGTTCGGGGCACGCGTTATGATTTTAAAAAAGCAAAATGGTTTGTTTCTACTGGTGACCCCTCTCATGCTTTTCAGTTGCCAAGGGGGAAGATTTTTGCACGCTCTTGTCTTGGGTATGTTCAGACAAAGTTTTTTTTAACTGTCACTTGTAGCTCTCTGCCTCTTTTCTCTCGGCTTTCGTTGATTCGGGCAGCTATTAACCTATGGATTATGATTTTGCAAAAAGTTGTGGTTTTCCCCCTTATACCCCAAAAAGTTATTCCCCTACTGGGGTCGATTCTCCCCCCCTTTTGGTAGAATAAACCCCAGTTTTTTTCCCCGGGATAATAGGGGGTTGAACCCCACACCAGGAGTGCTGCAAAAATTTTTGGTTTTATAATCTGCATACATTATGTGCTGGGTTTCCTTGGTTACAGTTCATAATCCTGTTTGGGGTTGGGGAAACTGTGTCTGTTAACCCCTTGGGGGGCCAATGTTTAATACCAAAAACTCCCCTTTTTTTTTGCCCCCCCAGGTCAGGGGGTTTTCCCACTTTTTTATTGATTTTTCTGTTTTTTAGCGAAAGTAAATCTGCATCCTTGCCTCCCCATAGGGCTATGACTGCCATTTAATTATGCCGGTAGTAAATTCCCCCAAAGGGGCCTTTTTAACTTGTTGTACCGAACATGTGCTATGCGGTCTTTTTCAAGGAATCATTGGAGAAGGGTCATATAGCCACCCCTTTTACCCTTAGGGCCGGTTTTTTTTTTGGGGGAAAAGGATGTTTCATTAAGGCTGTTTTTAGTCCTGAACAAAAATTACTGTGAAATATCAATCCCCCTTCCCCCCTTTTTTTCTGACTTTTTCCGGTGAAAAACGTATTGGTTTCCCAAAATTGCCCCCAGGGGGCGATAACCTTATCGCATTAAGCACGGGGATGAAGGAAGACGGGATTCAATACCCCGAAGGGCATTTGAGCCCCGGTGTTTTCCCTTTTGGGCCACAATGTTTTCCCTTCCCCTTTCCCCGTCCTTCTAAAAGACATTTTCAGGTTTTGTGAAAAATTTCTGTTGTTTATTTGGATGATATTTTGATTTTTTCAAAAGACTGGGGTCTAGTGAACAGTTCGAACTGTATTCCTTTTTTGGGAAAAATGCTCTTATGTAAGGGATCAAAGTGCTTTTTGGCGTAAGGGGCCCTTTTTTTTGGGATTCATTTTGTCCCCCCCTGTTATTGAAATGACCCCCGGCAAGGTTCAGGCCATCTGGATTGGGGCCAACCTACTTCATTAAAAAGGGTCTTCAGAGATTTTTGGGTTTTCCAATTTTTTCGTAAATTTATTGTAATTTCCGGTTATTTTAAACATTAACTGATTTGACCAAAAAGGGTTTGATGTGGGGAATTGGCCTCCTGAGGCAGCCCATGCATTTCAGGAACTTAAGCAGAGTTCACTTCTGCCCCTTTTCTCGGCAGCCTATTTTTCTGATTTCAGGTGGGGGTTAGTTAAATTGGGCCGGGGCCGTTTGTCCCAAAAAGACCAGGACCCCAAAAGAAACCCCTTTCCCTTTTTTTTCTCAAAAATTTCTCCTACGAACGTAATTTGACTGGGAAATGGAGTTATTGGCCATGAAGGGGGTTTTTTTAAAGAGGGAAAATTTGGCGGGGGGAGCCAAAATCGGTGGGGGCCCCTTAGGCCTAAAAATTTTTGGTCTATCGGAACGAAGCGACTAAACCCCTAGACGGCCCCAGGGGGCCTTTTTTTTTAAAAACTTTTAATTTTGGGTTTCCTTTTTCCCGGGGCCTAAAATGTTAAAAGGGGGCCCCTCGGGGTTTCCTTGCGGACTCCCTGATTATCTGATCCTTTTCGTTATTTTAAAAGAGGGTTAGTTTTTCCGCCACTCGCCCAATTTGAGATGCTTGGAGGGGTGTAGGGAGGGGCCCGGTGTGCCCTTTGGAAAAAATTTTTTTTTCCCCCGGCCCAAGGGAAAAAAAGAGTGTGATGTCTGAGATTCATTTTCCGTTGGTTGGGGGCACCCCGGAATTTTGTAAAGGATTGGTTAGTGGTCCTTTTGGGGCCCCTACCTTGTCTCGTGATGTGGGGGAAATTTGGCAGTCCGGGGGACTTGCTCTCGCTCCAAGCCTTGCTCTCGCCTAGTGGTTTGTTGAGCCATCCCTGCCCCCAAAGACATGGACCATATCTCTATGGTTTATTTCCCCCTTCCCCGTTTCTCAAGAATGACCCCCATTGGGAATTTGTGATAGGTTTTTCCAAATGTACTCTGTCCATTACCTAAGTTCCCTTTCCTCTCTGAATTGGTCCCCTTGTTTTTTTAGCCGGGGGTTGTTAAGGATTCCTGGGGCATTTTGTCGACAGAGAGCCCAGTTTTTTTTCCGATTTTGGGGATTTTTTTTTTCTAAATGGGTGTTCAATTGTTTTTCCTGGGGATTTCTTCCCCCAAGGTCAAATGAGAGAAAAACCAAATTTGGGATTTTCTAAAATTCTTTGTTTTGCGATCGGGTGAGGGGGCTTTTTTTTTTCCTTTGGTTTTTTTTCTCTTAAAAGGGGGGTAGCTCTGTATTTGATGTCTTTTTTTGTAATTCGGGTTTCCCCCTCTTTTTCTTCAGGCAGAGAGGTTCTGTCTGCCCGGGTTACTCTGTTTGGAGGATGCAACTGATTTGGGCCCGGAGTGGAGAGGTTTTCCCTTCTCAGAGGGGCCCACGGTTTGCAACCGACATAGGATGATGGCCCTGGGTTTAAAAGGGGGGGGCTTGGTCGGTTGTCCTAAAAGAAACCCCCATGAAGTACATCCCCCTAAATTTAACCGGTTCATTGGACCTTATAAGATATGGAGTTAAAAAACCTGTTTCTTTTCGTTTGCTTTCCTCCAGGGACATTTAAATCCTAACGTTTCCCCACAAGTCCTTGTTGAAGTTTTTTGTTGCCCCAGGGTTTTCCTGTTGTCCTTGACCCTTTTTTGGTTGAGGGCAATTGGAGTATGTGGTTGAAAAATATTAGATTCTCGTTTTTCTAGAGGAAAAACCCCTTTTTGGTTTAAATGGAGGGGTTAAAAGGGCAGGGGGACAATTTTTGGGGGGGTTGGGGTTGGGGCACCCGCTTGGGACTACCCCCCGTACATAGAACCATCCTGACCGACCGGGGTTTAAATGAGGGTTGGTTTTCCCCCCTAAGGGGGGGGGGGACTGTTGTGAAGGGTTTAGATGAGTTTTAGCAGAGGCCCCCCTGGGGTTACGGGGTGCAAAAAAGTCCAGTGAAGTGGGGAGGGAAAGGGGGTTACTGATGGTCTTAAAATAGGGGCCCCTTCCCCAAGGGGGGGGTTGCCGGGGGATCAATTTTTGGGCTGAAACCTTTATTCCATTTTTTGTTTTGCTGTTCGGTCTGCATTTCTAACAGAAAAGACATTTTTTCTTTTGTGTTTGTGCTTATTTTTGATTTTGCCCCCACTTCTGTGGGGGTTAGGGGCCCTCCGGGGCTTTGCCCTCTCTTTTGTTAGCCACTGATGTTTGTACTTTTGCTTTTTCCATTTTTTTTTAGTGGTGCGTTTTGATTTTTTAACCGGGGTAATTAGGGGTAAGGTGTGTAATCTCGGTTTTTTTGAAATTAGTAGATTGGTGTTTTCGGGTTTTTCGGGGGTTGAAAGTAAGTAACCCTTTTTCCTATTTTTTTTTTTTATTTAGTTTGGGCCCCCCCCCCCGTTTGCTCTCTATTTTTTTTTTTTTTGTGTCGTTTTTCTTTTTTGTCAACCCCTTCCCCCTTTTTTTTTTTTTTGGGTTTTTTTTTTTTTTTTATTGTTTTTTTTTTTGGGGGTTCTGCCCCGGGGCAATAGTTTCCTATATTATCTTTAGTTAGTTGTTTCTCAGGGTGTGAGAGGGTCTAGGGCCAACGTAGGAACGCTACGGCGCCCTAGTTGTGGGGTTAGTCGGTACTGAATTCAAATTCCAACTGCCCGGGGGTATTGCTTTTTTGCTGCACCCCCCCAGCACCGAAACATAGCACTGGCCCCTTGGAGACGATCAAACAGTTGAAAAAAGGTAATGGTACCTGTTTTTTACGGATTTGTTTTTAGGACCCGATAGCCCAATGCAGGGCCGCAAGGATCCATCCTTTTTCTTCACAAAGAAGAATCCAGCTCCTGGGTGACGATGATTTTGGATAAATCCTTAGTCGGGATTCTCTTGGAGTAGTCCGAATGGCCTGAGTCTCTGCCTGTGAAAGGGGATAAACTCTCCCGCGAGGGGGATTGCCCAGGAAGAAGCTCTATGACAGTCATACGACCTGTGTGGAGTAGTCTCTAGCCTCCTTTTTCCCAAAGACGTCAGAGAAGGACCAATAGACGGAAGGCAACCCTGGCAGGGTATCAGGCTGGACTCGAGCGAAACAGGTTGAATCCGGGTTAAGCAAACGATTCATGCAGGTATCTCCCCAACGCAGAAACTTCTCCAGTTTTCCAATTAAGGACTGGTTCATGCATCTGGAGCCAAGGTAAACCTAAAAGCATGGGATGGGATAAACCGGATATACATAAAATCGCATTCGTTCAGTATGCATTAGACCTACCCGGAGTTCCACCAACTCGGTTTGAAACTGGACGGGCTCGGTCAGCGGTTTGCCCATCCACGGCGGACACCTGTAACAGATCAGGAAGACGCTGGACTGGTAAGCGGTAATGATCCACAACCGCCTGCTGGATGAAGTTCCCTGCAGCTCCAGAATCCAGTAGACAATGTTCGGAGAATTTTATTGCTCCATAGGACACGGAGACTGAGATGTGTAAAGAGGGAGAGGACTGTTCTCTACCTAGGTTGGCCCCTCCTACCGGACCCTAGGCACTGGAGTTTCCCGACTTTTTAGGACAGAAATGGATCAAATGTTCAGAACTACCGCAGTAGTAACAACTTCCCTCCTTGCGACGTGCCTCCCGGCGGCGGGTGGCCAAACTTACATGGTCCACCTCCATGACCTCGGAGGCGGAGGGCGAAGTACCTGTTTTGTACAAACTAGAGTCCAGGTGATAGGACCTTTTATCCCGCTTGATCTCCATAGAGCGCTCCTGAAAACGCAGGTCAATTCGGGTTTGCCAAGGATATTAGCTCTTCCAAGAGGGTAGGTCTGTCCCGTCCCGCCAGCTCATCCTTGATTCTTCCGGATAGGCCTTCCCAGAAGTTAGCAACCAGGGCCTCATTGTTCCACGATAATTCAGACGAGAGGGTGCGGAATTTAACAGCATACTGAGCTACCGTGAGAGTACCTTGGCGCAGGCAGAACAGAGCTGAGGCAGTCGAAGTGGTGCGACAGGTTCATCGAAAGTTCTGCGAAAAGCCTATAGGAAAGATTGAAGATCGTTAACCAGCGGATCCCCTCTCTCCCATAGAGGGTTTAGCCAGGCGAGGCTCTCCTCCCAGGTGTGACATGATGAAGCCCACCTTGGCTCGGTCAGAAGCAAACATATGCCCAAGATTTCGAAGTGTAGAGTGCACTGATTGAGGAAACCCCGACACAGAGTAGGGTCACCCTGGAAACGGGTAGGAGCCGCCAGACGGGGACCTTGACTTGCCATGGGAACTGGTACCTGATTATTGATAGAAGAGTCAGGTGCAGACGAGGACCCTAAGGAATCCATGCGGGTAGACAAGCTGCGTAGATAAGTCGTGATCTTGTCCTGTTGAACTCCCAAACGGGTCACCTCCTGGCACAGATCCGTGGTCGGAGATCTCTGGGATCAGCGGGTTCCATGGCTGGAGCAATCTGTAACGAATGGAAGCGGAGGCAGAGGTGGTGAAGTTCACATTCGTTTTTATTTTTTAATGTGGAACCTCGAGACCGCGGTCCGGGGGGCTCCGAAGGGGGCGTAACTAGTGAGCCCCGGGTACCCGTGGTAAGGCCCTCAAACAGGACCAGAATGTAATACCCGGAGGACACAGGTGCTACCTCCAGTTAGACCCCGGACACGTGGCAGCTGTCCAGAGGGATCAAAAGGGTTAACAGGTTATTTACAGAGTCCGTGGAGGGTTCTTGACGGAGAAGGGTAAGGTCCTGGTCCAGAACGGATGGTAGTAGGCTGGCTCCAGTGACCTTGTCACGGTCCACGGGTACGGATGGCTGATGGCGGAACGGGATGACACTTGCGCCAGTAACAGCCGAGATTGTCCAGGTTAGCCAGATACGGGTTAGCAATGATCTGAGGAGACAAACAGTATCAGCGAAAGCACAGAGACTGTAGACGCAGCGCAGACAGATCAGGAACAGAAACCGGATGTAGCAATGATAGAACACGTTGCTCCGGCACTCCCCTAATGTGGAGTGACCAGATATAGTACTGAGTGCGCAGCCATTGGTTAATTAGCTATTTCAAAAAATGCACGCTGCCCCTTTAAGAGAGACGGTGGGCGCGGCCTCGCGTCCTAAGCAGACTATCTGGAGGCCTGCCAGCAGCGTGCCCAGGAAGTGGAGGAGGACACAGGACGCCGAGAAGCAGATGGGACAGGAGACCCCAGCCCGTGCACAGACTGCTGCAGAGGGACAGCCAGAGAAACAGGTGAGTGAGCAGAACGGAGTGCAGAGCCAGCGCTGGGACAGCGTGTAACAGATGATATCTTGATTTTTTTCCAATGACTGGGACTCTCATGTGAAACATGTTCGGACTGTGTTCCAGATTTTGAGAGAGAATGCACTGTATGTGAAGGGATCAAAGTGTCTTTTTGGCGTACAGAAGGTTCATTTTCTGGGATTCATTTTGTCCCGTCTGTTATTGAAATGGACCCGGTCAAGATTCAGGCCATCTGTGATTGGGTCCAACCTACTTCATTAAAGGCTCTTCAGAGATTTTTGGGTTTTGCCAATTTTTATCGTAAATTTATTGGTAATTTCTCCGTATTGTTAAACCATTGACTGATTTGACCAAAAAGGGTTCTGATGTGGTGAATTGGCCTCCTGAGGCAGTCTCTGCGTTTCAGGAACTTAAGCAGAGATTCACTTCTGCTCCTGTTCTACGGCAGCTGATGATTCTCTGCCGTTTAAGGTGGAGGTTGATGCCTCTGAAATTGGGGCAGGTGCCATTTTGTCCCAAAGAGATCCAGAGACCTCTAAGAGTAACCCTTGTGCCTTTTTCTCTCGAAAATTTTCTCCAACTGAACGTAATTATGATGTGGGTAATCGGGAGTTATTGGCCATGAAGTGGGCCTTTGAAGAGTGGAGACATTGGCTGGAAGGAGCCAAACATCAGGTGGTGGTCCTCACGGACCATAAGAATCTGGTTTATCTCAAATCAGCCAAGCGACTTAATCCTAGACAGGCCAGGTGGGCCTTGTTTTTCATACGTTTTAATTTTTTGGTTTCTTTTCTTCCTAGCACTAAGAATGTTAAGGCGGATGCCCTCTCGAAGAGTTTCTTTGCGGACTCTCCTGAGTCATCTGATCCTACTGTTATTTTGAAAGAGGGTGTAGTCAGGGCCGGCGTCAGCACCCGGCACACCCGGCAAGTGCCGGGGCCCTGAGCAGGCGGGGGGGCCCACTCGCCGTCTGGCACCCCCTCCTTTAGTGGAGGAGAGCGGTGTCAGCGCCGCCACTGGCCCCCCCCCCGCTTGCTCAGGGCCCCGGCATCAGATGGCACAATACTTACCTCTCCCGTGCCTCCGCTGCCGCAGCTCCGGGCTCCAGGGGGCGCCGGCGCTTCCTCTCACAGCAGGCCGCTGAATGACGTCATCATTCAGCGGCCGGCTGTGACAGAGAGCGCGGACGCTGGACGGGTAAGACGTGTGTGTGTGTCTCTCTGTGTGTCTCTCTGTGTGTGTGTGTCTGTGTGTATGTAGTGCGGTGCTTTGTGTGTGTGTGTGTGTATGTGTGTGTGTATGTATGTGAGAAAGTGCTTGTGTGCTGTCTGTGTGTGATGATGGGCAGGCATTGCTGATAATGGGGAGGATTGATGATGATGGGAGAAGATGATGATAATGGGCAGGCATTGATGATAATGGGCAGGCATTGATGATGGGGAGAAGATGATGATTGGCAGGCATTGATGATAATGGGGAGGCCATGATGATAATGGGCAGGCATTGATGATGGGGAGGAGATGATGATGATGGGCAGGCATTGATGATGATGGGGAGGAGATGATGATGATGATGGGCAGGCATTGATGATAATGGGGAGGCCATGATGATGATGGGGAGACAATGATGATGATAAGGAGGCAATGATGATGATGAGGAGGAAATCATGATGATAATGGGGAGTCTTTCCACAGCGCCCTTTCCTGAGCCGTAAAAGTGCAGAACGCAGTACAGCGCAGAGGAGAGCTCCATATTTTGTATGGAGCATTATATGGGGACCAGTATCCTGTATGGAGCATTATATGGGGACCAGTATCCTGTATGGAGCATTATATTGGGTCCAGTATTCTGTATGGAGCATTATATGAGGGGTGACATCCTGCATGGGGTATTATATGAGTGATGAGGGGGAGACTGTGGTGCCCATAATATTGTATGGAGGACTGTACTGTCCAGTCTGTTCTGTGCGCTGTGAGGATTTGGCGGTTTTTGAGCTATTGTACAATTTACAATAGGCATCAGTCATGTAATGGAAGAAGTGAAGTGTTTGGCATTGTACTATACCCATATTTCTTTGCAGTATCTGTGTATTATGAATCGTGGTCTGTGTTAAAGGGGCCCACTGAGGCTCTTTCGCCCGAGGCCCATAAAAACCTGGAGCCGGCCCTGGGTGTAGTTCTTTCCGCCATCTCGTGACCTTCCAAGGCTAATTTGAGACTGGCCTTGGAAGGGTGTCAGGAGCATAAACCTGAGCGCTGCCCTTTTGGGAAATTGTCTGTCCCAGACCAGTGGAAGAAGAGTGTGATGTCTGAGATTCATTGTTCCGCGTTGGCTGGTCTTCCGGGATTTTTGGTACCAGAGACTTGGTGAGTTGGTCCTTTTGGTGGCCTACTTTGTCTCGTGACGTCAGGGAGTTTGTGCAGTCCTGTGGGACTTGCTCTCACTCCAAGTCTTGCTCTCGCTCTAGTGGTTTGTTAATGCCATTACCTGTGCCCAAGAGGCCATGGACCCATATCTCTATGGATTTTATTTCCGACCTCCTGTTTCTCAGAGAATGACCGTTATCTGGGTAATCTGTGATAGGTTTTCCAAGATGATGCATCTTGTGCCATTACCTAAGTTACCTTCCTCCTCCGAATTGGTGCCTTTGTTCTTTCAGCACGTGGTTCAGTTACATGGCATTCCGGAGAACATTGTGTCTGACAGAGGAGTCCAGTTTGTTTCCAGATTTTGGAGGACATTTTATTCTAAACTTGGTGTTCAATTATCTTTCTCCTCTGCTTTTCATGCTCAGACCAATGGACAAACCGAGAGAACAAACCAGACCTTGGAGACTTATTTGAGATGTTTTGTGTCTGCTGATCAAGATGACTGGGTCTCTTTTTTGCCTTTGGCTGAGTTTGCTCTTAATAATAGGGCTAGCTCTGCCACCTTGATGTCTCCATTTTTCTGGAATTTTGGGTTTCACCCTCGATTTTCTTCGGGACAGGCGGAGGCTCCTGTCTGTCAGGGTG
Organism: Oophaga sylvatica; assembly: GCA_033576555.1. Taxonomy (NCBI): domain Eukaryota; kingdom Metazoa; phylum Chordata; class Amphibia; order Anura; family Dendrobatidae; genus Oophaga; species Oophaga sylvatica. The sequence goes on from JARQOD010005827.1 coordinate 11,309, forward strand.
TTGACTCTGTTGTGGAGCGAATGCAGCAGATTTGGGACCAGGTAGTGGAGAGGTTGTCTCTCTCTCAGGAGAAGGCCCAACGGTTTGCCAACCAGCATAGGACTGATGGTCCTCGGTTTAAAGTGGGGGACTTGGTTTGGTTGTCCTCAAGAAATATCCCTATGAGGGTTGCATCTCCAAAGTTTAAGCACAGGTTCATTGGACCTTATAAGATCATGGAGATTCTTAATCCTGTTTCCTTCAGTTTGCTTCTTCCAGGGACATTTAAGATCCATAACGTGTTCCACAAGTCCTTATTGAAGAGGTTTGTCGAGCCAGTGGTTCCTATGGCTGCGCCTCCTGACCCTGTTTTGATTGAGGGCAATCTGGAGTATGTGGTTGAGAAAATATTGGATTCTCGTTTTTCTAGACAGAAACTCCAGTATTTGGTTAAGTGGAGAGGTTATGGTCAGGAGGACAATTCTTGGGTGTTTGCTTCGGACATCCATGCAAGGAGACTGATCCGTGCCTATCACCGAGCTCATCCTGATCGGCCTGGTTGCACAAGTGAGGGTTCGGTGACCCCTCCTCAAGGGGAGGGTACTGTTAAGAATGTGCTAGAGATGGTTTCTGAGCAGAGGCTCCCTCTGGTGGTTACAGACAGTACTGAACCTTTCAGCGAGGAATGGCAATCTGGGTTCACTGACTGGTCTGATATAAGGGAGGTTCCCTCCCATGATGGTTGCCGGTGATCAATTGTTCTTGTCTCAATTGTGGTTCCTGGTTCATTTGGAAGTTTGCTGGAGTCTTGCCTGCATCTCTTGCTTTCAGATAAGATTTTTTTTGCTTTTCTTTTTGTGCTTGCTTTTTGCATTGTTTTCTGCACTTTTGTGGAGGTCAGCCAGGTCCCCTCCTGGGGCCTGAGCTCCTCACAGTTTATCTGCAGCCACTGTTATTTGCTCATTTGCTTTTTCCTGTTTTTTCAGCGGCTGCAGCTTGGTTTTGTTCACACTGAGATCTGATTTAGCGGGTGGCGAGATTGTGTGGTCTCAGTATTTTTGTAATCAGAATTGTTGAATTTTTGTAGGGTTTTCTGGGTTGCAGAAAGTAATCTCTCCTTTCCTATCCTATTTAGTCAGCTTGTGGCCCCAGCGTTTGCTCAAACTATTTTCTGCCTATGTTTGTGTTTTCATCTTGTCTAACCGCCATTATATGTGTGGGGGCTTCCTATTTTCTTTGGGGATCTGCTCCGGGGCAGATAGCTTTCATCTTTCTGCCTTTAGGTGTAGTTATCTCTCAGGCTGTGACGAGGCGTCTAGGATCAACGTAGGAACGCTCCACGGCAACCTCTAGTTGTGTCATTAGTTTAGGAATCTGCAACCCATCAGTTACCAACATCTCAGGTGTTCTGCTGCCCTGCTGTTGTTTCTGTCCTCCTCAGCTACCGAAACACAACAGCTTGGCATGTCACTCTCGACAAAGAGAAACATTACCCCTTGGATCCCGGTCAGGTGATTCTCACCTAGCCAATCCAGATCTTACGCTTTGATGAGGGGCAGCACGCTGAAAGACCGTGTCTGCAAATTGTGATTCTAGTTTGTCTTTTATCCTAAGTCATATTGCAAGGCTCGTTAAAGTGTCAATATTTTCTTTTAGAATCGCTGCTTCCAATAGGTAGCACTAGACTTCTAGTCCTCTTCCTCTCTGAAGAGGCAATTTGCATATTAGCGTTCAGTAGGTAACCCCGAGTGCACATGCACGCAGCGTCAATGGCGATCAAAGGGCTGGCGGCCGGCATTTTGCCGGCCTGCGCACTGCAGTACCGGAGAATCTACCCTGTGGTTGGAGAAAAGGACAGGTCGAAGGTTCCCCACCCCTGTCAGAGATAGATCATAGATAGTTATATAGTTACATAGGTTGAAAAAAAAACCTAAGTCCATCAAGTAGTTGAAAGTGTCAATTATGGAATATTTAACATTTTACTCATTGAAATTATAAATTACCGTATATACTCGTGTATAAGCCGAGATTTTCAGCCCATTTTTTAGGGCTGAAAGTCCCCCTCTCGACTTATACGCGGGTCATATACGGGGGTCGGCGGGGGGAGGGAGCGGGGGTGTCGGATTATACTCACCTCTCCGCCGGCGCGGTCTCTGCAGCCCCCCTGCTTCTCCCACGATCTCCGGCTCCTTCCTGCAGCGGTCACATGGCACCGCTCATTAAAGTCATGAATATGCACATATTCATGACTTTAATGAGCGGTACCATGTGACCGCTGTAGGAAGGAAGCGCTGTGGAGAGCGCCAGGAGAAGATGAGAGGCTGCAGGGACGCGCAGCGGAGGGGTGAGTATATGCTATATTTACCTGTCCCCGTGCCACCGATGCGCACTGCTCCCTCGGTCCTGGCTGTGAATGTTCAGGCAGAGGGCGCGATGACGTCGTTAGTGAGCGCCGCGCCTCCTGCTGATCATTCACTGCCGAGCACCAGGAAGAGGACGCAGCGCTGCAGTGCAGAGAGGACAGGTAAATATCTCCTGAGCGATCGGTGACACCGGCACCTGTCCCCCAGCGACGAGAGGTGAGTATGTCATTTTTTTTTTCTTGCAGCAGCATATGGGGCATAATCTGGAACATATGGGGGCATAATATGGAGCATATGGAATCATAATATGGAGCATATGGGGGCATAATATGGAGCATATGGGGGCATAAGCTGTGGAACATATGGGGCATAATCTGGAGCATATGGGGGCATAAGCTGTGGAACATATGGGGGCATAATATGGAGCATATGGGGGCATAGGCTGTGGAACATATGGGGGCATAATCTGGAGCATATGGGGGCATAATATGGAGAATATGGGGGCATAAGCTGTGGAACATATGGGGGCATAATATGGGGGCATAAACTGTGGAACATATGGGGGCATAATCTGGAGCATATGGGGGCATAAGATGTGGAACATATGGGGGCATAATATGGAGCATATGGGGGCATAATCTGTGGAACATATGGGGGCATAATCTGGAGCATATGGGGGCATAATCTGTGGAACATATGGGGGCAGAAGCTGTGGAACATATGGGGCATAATCTGTGGAGCATCATATGGGGGCATAATCATTTTTCACCCTAGGCTTATACACGAGTCAATAAATTTTCCCAGTTTTTTGTGGCAAAATTAGGGGGGTCGGCTTATACACAGGTCGGCTTAAACATGAGTATATACGGTATATCTACACTGTGTTCCAAATTATTATGCAAAAATTGTTTAGGAGTGATTAGGTAAGAATTTTTTTGTTTGTCAGTTAAACTCATTGATGGTGATGTGTGTCAGGGCTCTTTATATCACTGTAAGCAATTGCAGACACCTGTGTTAATTAGTTTGGCAGGTGTGTCCAATGAAAGGCAAGACTACTTAAGAAGGCTGTCCCACATTATTAAGCAGCCTACATTTTCTGACAAAATGGGAAAGAAAAAGGATGTGTCGGCTGCTGAGAAGCAACAAATTGTGGAGTGTTTAGGTCAAGGCATGACTACAATCAACATTGCCAAGACACTTCATCGTGATCATCGCACAATCAAGAAGTAACTAGCTGATTCACAGTACACACGTGTGCGTGCTGATAAGGGAAAATTGAGGACACTTTCCTACAGGCAATTACGTCAGGTTAAAAGAGCAGCGGCAAAAAAGCCTTGTCATAGCAGCAGACAAGTTTTTGAAGCTGCTGGTGCCTCCAACATCCCCCGAACAACAAGAGGCAGGGTCTTTCAGAGGTTTGCAGCTGTGCGTAAGCCATCCTGTAGACCTCCTCTATCCACTGCACACAAGCAGAAATGGCTCCAGTGGGCCAAACAATACATGAAGACTGACTTCAAAACTGTTTTATTCACCGATGAGTGCCGTGCAACACTCGATGGTCCAGATGGATGGAGTGGAGGATGGCTGGTTGATGGACACCCCATGCAAACACGGCTACGGCGCCAACAAGGAGAAGGTGGAGTAATGTTTTGGGCTGGAATCATGGGGAGAGAGATTGTCGGCCCCTTTAGGATCCCTGAAGGGGTAAAGATGAACTCCATAGTGTATGTTGAGTTTCTCAAACAGCACTTCCTGCCATGGTTCAAGAAGAACCGTGCATTCTGCAGCAAGATCATTTTCATGCATGATAACGCACCGTCTCATGCTGCACATAACACATCTGCATCTCTGGCTGCTATGGGCATAAAAGGGGACAAACTTATGGTGTGGCCCCCATGCTCCCCTGACCTCAACCCCATTGAGAACCTCTGGAGCATCATCAAAAGGAGTGTCTATGATGGCGGGAGGCACTTCACATCTAAGCAACAGCTCTGGGAGGGTATTCTGTCCTCATGCAAAACAATTGAAGCAGAAACCATCCAAAACCTGACAAATTCAATGGACGAGAGAGTTCAGAAGTTCCTTTCCAACAAGGGGTCCTATGTGCAAATGTAACATCACCTAGAATAAAGTTTTCAGTTGAAAACTGTTTGATTTCAGTTTGTAATAACCTGCTAATGCTTATAATTTCAAAAATGACCATTTTTTTGTTCTTTATTAAAATGAAAAGGTTGAAAACCTATGCTGTGCATAATAATTTGGAACATGCATTTTGAGTGCAGTTTGAGTGTTTTATTTTTTAAAAAATATACTGTTATCATAGGCAGTTTGTACAAAAACCTTTCAATTGTGCTCTAATAGTTATTTGACTGGAAAATTACAGTGACTGCAATTCATATAGGTAATTTGGGAATCTGAGAAAATATTATTTGCATAATAATTTGGAACACAGTGTATAAGCACAAAATTGACAACAGCTCCAAAAATCCGAAACAAGCTTTGGTAGGAAAGATTTGAATACATATAAAAATTCTTTAAGTGTTTCTTGCATTTCGTGATGATGACGACGGACCTGACTGGATGAATGCAAGTACAATATGGAATGAGGTATTTTCCCCTCTGGATATTAAGGTTCCTTTTTATATGATAATGGTGGTTTACTTGTCATAGGCACTGATGGCTTAAGTCCTGCACCGGCAGATAAGCTTATCCTCCTACATAAATATTCATGGTATGGGGTAGCCATTGTTTTTTGCATGAATACAGAAACATCCTTCGGGGAGAACGCAGCACAGTTTTGCCCCATAGATAATTGACATTCAAAGGCAGATAGATAGGGTTACATAAGCGATGACTTGGTAAATATGAAATTCTCATACTACGAGGTAGACAAAGTCAGAGGAAGCAATATTTCATTTTGGGTTATCTTTGTTGTGAAGTTGTATTTGGATGGCAGTGGATAAATCTAAAAAAAAAACAACACGCAAAAAAAAAATCTTATCATGTAGCGACTTTTAGCATAAAATCAATTGCGCAGCTGTAGAGAGGGCAGAGGATGATATTACGTATTGTGCAACATTTTCAGTTCTTAAACATGTTTTCCAATTTTTTACAAAATTTGGGCCAGAGAGGGAAAAATTGCATAAAATATAAAACACACTTTACTTACCTTCTGCATTAGCCAATCACCACCACTAGTGTTGAGCATTCCGATACTGCAAATATCGGGTATCGGCCGATATTAGCTGTATCGGAATTCCGATTCCGAGTTCCGATATTTTCGTCTTATCGGATACCGGAATCGGGATTGTCACTGTCACTGTCAGTGTCCGTCGGTCGGGTCTGTCAGGAGTCAGCGGCACTTACCCGGCAGAAGATCTCCGGCGGTCACGTCCTGCACTGCTTCATGGCCGCCATCTTCTTTCCCCGGCGGTCACATGCAGTTTCTCGCGATAACTGCAGTGACTGCTGGGTAATTGCGGCCGTAAAGCAGTCCGATGACGTCACCGCCGGGGAAGCTGGTAAGCAGCTGTGCTGCGCCGGGATGTCAGGCTCTGCCTGTCATTCCGGTGTAGCAGAGCTGGATCGTCGTGGGACAATCGTTATGGACTGCGTCGGACAGGTGGTATACTGTTGGTTTGTTTTTTTTCTTTTTTTACAGGAGATCGATGGCGTCGCAGGAATGAGAGAGTAATAAAAGAAATGAAAACTGTGTTGTCTCTTTTATTTCATTAAAAGACTTTTTTCTTGCTGTGTCTTTTTTTTATACATTTAATAATTTGATAATAATGGATCGGTGTCTTATTGACGCCTATCCATTATTAACCGGGCTTATTGTCACCGTGCAATCAACGGTGACAATAACCCCTTATTACCCCGCTTGCCACCGCTACAGGGCAAGTGGGAAGAGCCGGGTAAAGTGCCACAATTGGCACATCTTTTGATGCGCCAAATGTGGGGCTGCTGTAGCCTGGTATTATCAGGCTGTTGAGGGCCAAAATCCATGGGCCTTGACAGTCTTTTAATACCAGGCCGCAGCAGTCTGCATTTTACTTGGCTGGTTAACAAAAATAGGGGGGATCCCCACGCCGTTTTTTTTTCGAGGGGATCCCCTATTTTTGTTAACCAGCCAAGCTAAGCAGACTGCTGTGGCCTGGTATTATCAGGCTTGCAAGGTCCATGGATATTGGATCCTTACCAGCTTGAAAAAACCAGGCCTCAGCGGTCTGCTTCATCTGGCTGGTTAACAAAAATAGGGGGACCCCACGCCAATTTTTTTCAAGGGGATCCCCTATTTTTGTTAATCAGCCAAGATATGCAGACTGCTGTGGCCTGGTATTATCAGGCTGGCAAGGTCCATGGATCTTGGCTCCTTAACAGCCTGAAAATCCAGGCCTCAGCGGTCTGCTTCATCTGGCTGGTTAACAAAAATAGGGGGGACCCCACGACAATTTTTTTCGAGGGGATCCCCTATTTTTGTTAATCAGCCAAGATATGCAGACTGCTGTGGCCTGGTATTATCAGGCTGGCAAGGTCCATGGATCTTGACTCCTTAACAGCCTGAAAATCCAGGCCTCAGCGGTTTTCTTCATCTGGCTGGTTAACAAAAATAGGGGGGACCCCACGCCAATTTTTTTCGAGGGGATCCCCTATTTTTGTTAATCAGCCAAGATATACAGACTGCTGTGGCCTGGTATTATCAGGCTGGCAAGGTCCATGGATCTTGGCTCCTTAACAGCCTGAAAATCCAGGCCTCAGCGGTTTTCTTCATCTGGCTGGTTAACAAAAATAGGGGGGACCCCACGACAATTTTTTTCGAGGGGATCCCCTATTTTTGTTAATCAGCCAAGATATACAGACTGCTGTGGCCTGGTATTATCAGGCTGGCAAGGTCCATGGATCTTGGCTCCTTAACAGCCTGAAAATCCAGGCCTCAGCGGTCTGCTTCATCTGGCTGGTTAACAAAAATAGGGGGGACCCCACGCCATTTTTTTTTCGAAGGGAACCCCTATTTTTGTTAATCAGTTCCCTCTGACGTCACTGATTGTGTCCCTGGCTGACCTGAAGTGAAAGTGGAAAGCAATCAATTAAGCTTTCCACTTAAGGGCCCGTCTCACATAGCGATATCGCTACGAGATCGCTGCTGAGTCACTAGTTTTGTGACGCAGCAGCAAGCTCACCAGCGATATCGCTGTGTGTGACATTCAGCGACGATCAGCCCCCCTGCCGGGTATCGCTGATCGTCGCTGAAATGTCAGGACCTTTGATCGCTGGTTTCCCGCTGACAGGCACACATCGCTGCGTGTGACAGGCGGGAGACCAGCGATCCGCTGGTAACCAAGGTACACAGCGGGTTTCCAGGCGCGGGGCTGTGCCTAGAAACCCGCTGTGTACCTTGGATACCAGCGCCCTGATGCAGGGAGCTGGTATCCAAGGTACACAGCGGGTTTCCAAGCGCTGCGCGGTGCCTGGAAACCCGCTGTGTACCTTGGTTACCAGCGGATCGCTGGTCTCCCGCCTGTCACACGCAGCGATGCGTGCCTGTCAGAGGGAAACCAGCGATCAAAAAAAGGTCCTGACATTTCTGCGACGATCAGCGATACCCGGCAGGGGGCTGATCGTCGCTGAATGTCACACACAGCGATATCGCTGGTGAGCTCGCTGCTGCGTCACAAAACTAGTGACTCAGCAGCGATCTCGGTAGCGATATCGCTATGTGAGACGGGCCCTTAAGCGATGTTACCCGCAGTGTCGCTGTCCCAGATCGCTGCCTGTTTGGCAGCTCAGCAGCGATCATGTAGCGATACACCAGCGATCCTGACAAGTGCATATCGTTGTCGGGATCGCTGGTGTATCGTTATGTGACACCCAGCCTTTACTCTCCTGTCAGGCAGGAGAGGAACTCATTCATTTGGGGTTTACTGTGAGGCTGCAGCATTAGCTGCGGTCCCTGCAGTAAACATTAACCCTTTCTGAAGGATTACACCGTGGGACCTGACTGTGCATGGGATAGGTAAGAATAATTTTGCTTTTTTATTTTATTTTTATTACAGGAAATGGTTTTTGCAGTAAAATAAAAGATGGTCAAAAACATGTGTCTTTATTTCATTAAAATGATTTTTAATTAAAGTGTGTGTGTTTTATTTTTATTTCATGCAATAGGATTAATAATTGATAGTTGTCTAATTGACAGCTCTCAATTATTAACCTGGCTTAAGGTCACCTTTCAATAGCAAGGTGGCTTTAACCCCATATTAACCCATTCGCCACCGCTACAGGGCAATGGGAATAGACGGGCAAAGTGCCAGAAAGGGCGAATCTAATTATAGATTTGTCTTTCCTGGGGTGTCTGGGGGCAGATGTTAGTAGCCGGGGGGGGCAAAAATAATGGTCCCTCTCTGGGCTATTATTATCTGCCCCCACTCACTGGCTTTGTCTGTCTGGTTGCGAAAATAGGGCGGGAGCCCACGCATTTTTTTTCAGCAATTTTACACCTCATATATATATATACATGTCATTGAATTTGTGACACATATATATATATATTTATATTTGTAGTTCATACACTTCTACATAGTATAATAGCCGCTAATTCAATTGCCGGCTTTTGTGAAAATGCAGAACCCGACATGAAATGACACTTGGTGTACATAGGGTTAACCATGTCTTTTCATGTCCTTTGCTATCTAATTTGCACAAACAATTAAATCAGACTATGTGTGCAAAATTTCACACCTGTAGGGGTTAATTAAAGGTGTAAATTCGTAGCAAAAAAGTCCGTTTTTTTTACAACGAATTTACACCTTTAATTAACCCCTACAGGTGTGAAATTTTGCACACATAGTCTGATTTAATTGTTTGTGCAAATTAGATAGCAAAGGACATGAAAAGACATGGTTAACCCTATGTACACCAAGTGTCATTTCATGTCGGGTGACATGAAATGACACTTGGTGTACATAGGGTTAACCATGTCTTTTCATGTCCTTTGCTATCTAAGGCCGGAGTCACACTGGCGACAAAATCGGACGACTGCAATGCGATGAAATATCGCATTGCAGTCGGACCTATGTTAATCTATGGAGCAGCTCCCAGTATCAGATTTTTTGTGGTCCGTTTTAAACGTCCGTGTACAATCGCAGCATGCTGCGATTGTCACCGATTGTCGGTCGACAATCGCCAATGCAAGTCTATGGGAGCGATGAAAAATCTGATTACAAACGGACCACACTGTGTGACTTGCGATGAAATCGCATCGGTGTCCTTTAGAAAAGCCGGCAATTCATCCCCGGCTATACTGTAAAATCACACTGACAGCTTTAATAAAGACTAGAAAGAATAGATATATACACATAGAACACATACATATATATATACATGTCATTGTGACATGTATATATACATATATTTATAGTTCCTAGACTTCTACATACTGTAATAGCCGCTAATTCAATTGCCGGGTTTTGTGAAATCACAGAAGCCGACATGAAATGATACATTGTTTCCACACATTTAACCATGTAATTTCATGTATTTTTATATATGTTTGAAACATACAATTACATGAGTGTATTTGTGCAAAATTTCAGACATGTAGGGGTTAATTAAAGGTGTAATTTCGTTGAAAAAAAATGCGTGGGCTCCCGCTGTATTTTCTCCACCAGACAGACAAAGCAAAGCGAGTGGGGGCAGATAATAATAGCCCAGGGAGGGTGCATTTTTTTGTGCCCCCCCTGGCTACTAACATCTGCCCCCAGACACCCCAGAAAGGGCAAATCTATAATTAGATTCGCCCTTTCTGGCACTTTGCCCGTCTATTCCCATTGCCCTGTAGCGGTGGCGAATGGGTTAATCTCACCTTACTGTCACCTTGCAATTGAAAGGTGACCTTAAGGCAGGTTAATGATTGATAGCTGTCAATTAGACAACTATCAATTATTAATCCTATTGAAGTAAATAAAAAAACACACACACTTTAAGAATAAATAATTTTAATGAAATAAAAACACATTTTTTTGACCATATTTTATTTTACACTAAATCCGTGCGAAGCCATTGATCTCCTAAAATAAAGAAAAAGAAATAAAACAACATTATTCTTACCTATTCCGCCGATCTGTCACGTCCCACGCTGTAATCCTTCACAAAGGGTTAACTAGCTTTGAGCCAAGCAGTGCAAGTAATCCTGCATGCTCAGCTCAAAGCTCATGAATGAATAAGTTCCTCTCCTGGCGACAGGAGAGGATGTGTTTCATGAATGAAGCTTAATTGATTGTGTCCACTTTCCCTTTAGGTCAGGTCACTACAGTTAAATTGGCAAGAAATCAATTAAGCTCCATTCATGAATCTATTCCTCTACTTTCGCTGGAGAGGAAGTTATTCATTCATGGGGAATACAGGTCTGAGACAGCATTATTAGCTCTCTGCGACCTTTAACCTGTTAACCCTTTCTGATGGATTACACCGTGGGACCTGACTGTACATCGGATTGGTAAGTATAATTTTGCTTTTTTATTTTATTTTTATTACAGGAAATGGTTTTAGCAGGAAAATAAAATATGGTCAAAAACTGTGTGATTATTTAATTAAACTTATTTTTTATTAAAGTGTGTGTGTTTGATATTTCTTTCATACAATAGGATTAATAATTGATAGTTGCCTAATTGACAGCTATCAATTATTAACCTGGCTTAAAGTGACCTTTCAATTGCAAGGTCATTTTAACCCCTTATTAACCCATTCGCCACCGCTACAGGGCAATGGGAATAGACGGGCAAAGTGCCAGAAAGGGCGAATCTAATTATAGATTTGCCCTTTCTGGGGTGTCTGGGGGCAGATGTTAGTAGCCAGGGGGGGGCACAAAAAAAATGTACCCTCCCTAGGCTATTATTATCTGCCCCCACTCGCTTGCTTTGTCTGTCTGGTGGAGAAAATACAGCGGGAGCCCACGCATTTTTTTTTAACGAATTTACACCTTTAATTAACCCCTACATGTCTGAAATTTAGCACACATATACTCATGTAATTGTATGTTTCAAACATATATAAAAATACATGAAATTACATGGTTAAATGTGTGGAAACAATGTATCATTTCATGTCGGCTTCTGTGATTTCACTGAAGCCGGCAATTGAATTAGCGGCTATAACAGTATGTAGAAGTGTAAGAACTATAAATATATGTATATATATATATGTCACAATGACATATATATATATAATATATATATATATATATATATATATATATGTGTATATATCTATTCTTTCTTTTGGCATTTAAATACTATTCTTTTGGATCCATTATATGTCAGTTTTGCAAGCCTGCGAGAAAATCTCGCAAGTCGGATGAAAATCGGATGTTACAAGGTACACACACATGCGATTAAATCGCATCTTTGAAGGAAAATCGGATGCCAGAAGGATGTGTGATGTTTTTATTTTGATCCGATTGTTGACCGTCTAAAACGGACCGATTTTTTGTGGTTGTGTGTGACTCCAGCCTAATTTGCACAAACAATTAAATCAGACTATGTGTGCAAAATTTCACACCTGTAGGGGTTAATTAAAGGTGTAAATTCGTAGCAAAAAAAGTCCGTTTTTTTTACAACGAATTTACACCTTTAATTAACCCCTACATGTCTGAAATTTAGCACACATATACTCATGTAATTGTATGTTTCAAACATATATAAAAATACATGAAATTACATGGTTAAATGTGTGGAAACAATGTATCATTTCATGTCGGCTTCTGTGATTTCACTGAAGCCGGCAATTGAATTAGCGGCTATAACAGTATGTAGAAGTGTAAGAACTATAAATATATGTATATATATATATGTCACAATGACATATATATATATATATATATATATATATATATGTGTATATATCTATTCTTTCTTTTGGCATTTAAATACTATTCTTTTGGATCCATTATATGTCAGTTTTGCAAGCCTGCGAGAAAATCTCGCAAGTCGGATGAAAATCGGATGTTACAAGGTACACACACATGCGATTAAATCGCATCTTTGAAGGAAAATCGGATGCCAGAAGGATGTGTGATGTTTTTATTTTGATCCGATTGTCGACCGTCTAAAACGGACCGATTTTTTGTGGTTGTGTGTGACTCCAGCCTAATTTGCACAAACAATTAAATCAGACTATGTGTGCAAAATTTCACACCTGTAGGGGTTAATTAAAGGTGTAAATTCGTAGCAAAAAAAGTCCGTTTTTTTTACAACGAATTTACACCTTTAATTAACCCCTACAGGTGTGAAATTTTGCACACATAGTCTGATTTAATTGTTTGTGCAAATCAGATAGCAAACGACATGAAAAGACATGGTTAACCCTATGTACACCAAGTGTCATTTCATGTCGGGTGCTTCTGTCTTTTCACTGAAGCCGGCTTTACCCGGCAATTGAATGAGAGGATATTTTACTATGTAGAAGTGTATAAACTATACATATATGTATATATATATGTCACAATGACATGTATATATATATATATGTATTCTATGTGTGTATATTTAGTGTTTACAAGGAAAGAATGAGTTTTTTTTAGTTGCGATTATTTTGTTCCCATAGACTTACATGGGACTTCCGGTATCGGTATCGGGTATCGCCGATATTTTAGTGATATCGGCGATACCATTCCGATTCCGATACTTTAGGATATCGGAAAGTATCGCTCAACTCTAACCACCACCTCTGCTTTATATTTTCAGCCATGTGGCATAACATTTTTTTGTTGCTTTTTGGCTACTACTAAGTGTACAGAGCTGTGATATGAAAAAGGCGACCTATTTTTTTCTTTAAAAAATCATTACCCCAAAATAAATTGCTTTGACTTATTAAAAAAATGTAAAAACAAAACAAAAACCTGTTGTCTACGTTTCGCTCCCAATATGTAAATAATCACCCGGTTCATCGCGGGAGTAGGGTTTAATCTTCCTTTCCTGATACCCAGTGTTTCCCACAATTTCCAATTGCAGCATGCAGTGTCAGAATGCCAGACCCAAAAATGTAAATTTTCTCTACTGCATTAATAAAGCAAATATCAATCAAAATGCAAAATCTAACGAGAATAGGTGAGATTTTGCATTCTGACACTTCTTGCCATGCGGGTAGAGTTATGATTTTGTGCACTTATTCTGATGCTACTTCTCTCAGACGTCTCACATAAAAATCCATATTTGCTTCCAAATTTCTTGGACCCTGACCTCTTGAAGGAAATTCCTACTTTTAGGATAACCTCACCGAATCGGAATTTTCCGCAAAACTCTGCACTCTTGGTATTGTCCAGAACAACCCTCGTGAGGTTCAGACATGGATTCATCTTCTTAAAAGTTTTACCCAGCGTAGAGCAATGGAAAAAGCCGTGAAAGGAAGGGTGTCCTATTAATGGTACTCCTCACAGGGATTCCCACACAGTTCCATGCTGAGTGAAAATTCTACAGCCGTAAATTTGGGTCTGACCCTCATGTCGGCAAGCCAGTGAACCAAGTTTATGAATGCAAAAATTCTGAGGGATTGGGTATCGGTCATTGAAAACTTTGACCTTCACCTGGCTCGTAAACTGGGGACATTGGTGGTGCCCTCCACGTCAGTTCTGGACCTCAGGAGGATTAGTTGGCCAGTGATCCATACTAGGCTTGTGGTTTGAAAACATGGCCTTTGAGGGTATGAGACCTCCTGCTAAGACTCCTCCATAACATTCTGTGTGCAGGAGACTCTAAATTGCTTTTTGTTATTTGAACTTGAAGTAGTCCTAGAAGTTTTACCTCACATGGAACTATGTGAGAAGCCCTGAGAGGAGTAGCGTCCAAACAATAGAAACATACCAATGTTTCAAACAGATTGGCTATTTCTAGTGATACATCCTATTTAACCTGACAGATTTACTTCATAGTACTGCTGAAAAAAGACACATGTCCATCAGGTTCAACTAAAGGATGGGAAACGATAAGGAAATGGAAGGTGTATAGGCACAACCATAACGCATAAACCAATTGCCCTAAAAGAGCAAATTATTCCTTAATGATCCTGGGAATAACATTTAGAATGAGAATTTTATTCAATTACTTAATCATTTATGTTATTTTTATCTATAAAAGCATCTATGCCTTTTTTTTAAAACGATCGATGGTTCCTGGTGTGACCAGCTCCTAGGGTCGACTATTCCACAAATTAATAGTTCTCATGGCAAAGAAGCCTTGTATCCTCTGGAGATTGAACCTGTCTTTCTCCAGATGGAGGGAATGTCTTGTCTTTTCAGGGCTTGTAAAATGAAACAGCTTTTGACCATACTTTTTGTATGTGCCATTTATGTACTTGTACAAGTCAATCATGTTTCCCCTTTGAAGTCTCTTGTCAAGACTAAATAAATGTAACTCTTATAATCTTTCCTCATAATTTAAATCATGCTTGCTCAATATCCCTTTTGAGGTTCTTCTTTGTATCTCTTCTAGATCCAAGGCATCATATCTATAAACTAGTACCCTGTTATGATTTGGTAACTGAGGAGGACAGGAGCAAAACAGCAAGGCAGCTGAACATCTGAGAGGTTGGAAACTAATGGGTTGCAGATCCCTAAACTAACCGCACAACTAGAAGCAGCCGTGGAGCGTACCTACGGTGGTCCTAGACACCTCGGCACAGCCGGAGAGCTAGCTACACCTAAAGATAGAAACAGGAAAGCTAACTGCCCCGGAGTAGAGCCCCAAAGGAATAGGCAGCCCCCAAACATATAATGGCGGTTAGACAAGACGAAACACAAACACAGGCAGAAAATAGAGTGAGCAAACGCTGGGGCCAAACACTACCTAAATAGGACAGGACAGGACAGAATACTATCTGCAACCCAGCAAAACCCTAGCAAAACTTCCAACACTTCTGATTTCAAAAATGCTGAGATCACACGATCTCCCCACCCACTAAATCAGATCTCAGTGTGAACAAGGCTAACCCGCAGCCACTCAAAAAGCAGGGAAAGAGCAATTGAATAAATAACAGTGGCTACTGAAAAACAGAGAGTAGCACAAGCCCTGGAGGGGACCTGGCTAACCTCCACAAAGGTGCAGACAAAAATGGAAATAGCAAACACAATAGAAACAAGCAGAAAATATCTTATCTGAAGGAAGCAGATGAAGGCAAGACACCAGCAGATTTCCAAATTAACTAGGAAACAACAATTGATCACCGGCGAGGATCATGGAAGGCAGCTCCCTTATATCAGCCCAGTCAGTGACTCCTGATTGCCAGTCATCGCTGGCAGGTGAGGAGGACCTGTCATTCGATACAGCCTCAGTACCGTCAGCAACCACCAGAGGGAGCCTCAGCTCAAAAATTGTCTCCAACACGTTCACAACAGTACCCCAAACTGAATTGAATATTCCAGATGAAGTTCCACTAACACTTTGTAACCTGGTACTAATACGTTCCAGTCCTACAAGTCCATGTGTCTTTAATTGCAAGACAATATTCTGCAAGCTTTTCAAGCAGCTCATTGAAATTAGTGGGGAGATTGTGACGACACAGCATTTAATCTTAATTATTCAGATGTCTATTTTCAGTAATCCAGGAGGCACAGACTGTTATCTTTATGTTGACTCTTCTTGTAGGTTGAATTGATATTTGTAAATTGATGAATGATTGTTATTTACCTCATATCAGCTCCTACAGATTATTGTAATTTTATTTTTGCAAAACAGGGATGCAGGGTCACTGAACAATTATGTTTGCTGATATGTTGATTGCACATTATACCAGGCCATGCAGTTTGTTGACTTGCAAAACAACTGAATTAAAACTATGCAAATTGATTAAATAGTAAAAAAATGTGATTTAATCTCATTACATCTTCCTCTTGCCCTCTGGACCGCGGCTTGAAGTACAACAGTTGTGAACTATATAAGTGAAATATGCCTCTGTAACAAGTTATCAAAACATCCAAGTGATCCAAAGAACCAGAAACTGTTTACAATACCACAGCCAGGAACTCTTTAAGGATAGCTGCCACAACATCATGGCTCCATCACGAGGGACACAGATTTGACATTCTACAGGATGCCAGCTTAGGGAACCACAGCCCTGGCTGAACGAATACAGATCTGCTCTATTGACCATCACTGAAACCATGGAAATCTTTGGGGTAATCAGAATTTGGACCCAACAGTCACCTGAGCCCCATGGATACATTTGTGAAAGTCAGGATTGGGACCCATCCATTACCTGTCTTTATGGAGATGTTCTGAAAAGCCAGGTTATGACCCTCCGGTCACCTGGCCTAAACCTCAATGGACTGTGAGCTTACTAAGTTTGTCATTACTTCCTCTCTGTGTGTGCCAACGTTGGGGGTAGTCGGCCCTGGAAGCTCTGTAGTCAAATCTGCCTTTATCCCATCGAGTCAGTGGAAGAGAAAGTCTCTGTAATTTTGCACCATCTTGGGAATTTTGTTGGGACTGTTCTATGTGATATTTGCATGTTTTTTGTGGTTCAATAAAGTATTGCCACACTGTTTTACCCTTACCCTGTGTTGTCTGAGTAGTCTTATGCCCACAGTAAAAGGAGAGCGGGTTTCAGTGGTCCATGTGGTTTCAGGGTAGTGGACCAGAGTACCTGCTGACCCTGTGTCTCTACAGAGATATTTTTGAAAACTCTTGCCTTGGGACAAAGAGAGATTGTCGCATCTCTTGTCAAAGAGGAATAGATCAGAATTTCTTCAGATTAAACTTTCTACTGTGCAACAATCCTTTCAGACATGGCTACATTGGAACAAACATTACATCAGTGCAAACGTCTAAGAATTGGTTAATATACAGAGGAAAGATGCCAAACTCCCGTGCGTCCCTTTGAAGCTCAATGTCATTGTGATACTTCTTTGACAACTGGTATTTTGCAGATTTTTGCCTGTTATGCGGCAGGATTGCTGTAAACTGGGCATGTTGACATTTCCTGATCATATCTATTCCATGTCCCTGTGGAGGTGGCCTCTAAAGTACTGAAAGTAATTATTATGATTAATTACAATCGCGGTGCTCGTCCAGGCAGCTTTCTTAACCAACTTCATTACAAGCATTAGCATAAATTTTATAGCGTGGTTAATAATGGCAGGGAAGAATTAGCACAAACCTTAGAAATATATGAGGGCAGCCTGAAGATGAATGGTCCCTTCTCTCCGTCACTGAAGGTCAGAGTCTGATATCAATATTGTTTGCGTTTTCACAAAACATAATACATTTGCATAATACTTTCTCAGCAAAGTTTTGCAAAAAAGGTCATGGATTCATTCCTTCAAGATGTTCGATATAAATTTTAATCCAAACTCTTGTCACAGAAATGGCATAATAAGGGTGTAGATGTACCTTCAGGGACTTTATGTTATGTGGAAATGGAACCTCAGGCCTCTTGGACTGTAACTACTACATCTCCTATAGTTATGCCAACAGGTCCAAATCTACTTGGACTGTGCAAGTGAATTTGAGCATGACCAAGAAGGCGTTGGCATGGAGATATGAGGGTCAATGGGTGCTCTCGTCTGATGGTCTGCCTGTCTTTAGAAAGACCTCATGGGCTAGGCCTCATCCCACTGAATGCCCATACTCCTTTCCCGTCTGCATAACACTACTCTAGATAACACAGGGTGAGCGTACCACATTCCGGTAAGACTTTATTGGACACCAACAGTCAACAACATATAGTACACATTCCCAGCAAATACACATGATGTTGCAAATGACAGAATCTCACCCTTCCGCTGGCTCGCCGGGGATTGGAACCTCCGTGACTTCGAGGCATCCAAGACCAACTACCCCAACCATTAGCACTCCGCTTTTGGTGGGCACCCACAGAGAGAGGGTAGCTGCAAGATTAGGAAACTGACAGCACAGCGAGGTGTATGGTCAGTTGACCTGATTGTCAAAATCATCGCCTGAAGCATTTTTTCAAGGAAGCATAGAAGTTGTAAGAGTATTGCTGTTGATCGTGTTTTCAGCACTGGCCATGTTTGTGGAATACTCGAAACAACGCATCATGGCACCCACGTCCCGCATGGAGACCCCTTGTTGGTCTTGAAGTGGTGTTCTGCAGAGCGACTCACCCATGCCTACTGCAGCTGAAACTACACTATTGTGTGCTGTTGCTCACACAATCTCTCCAGTATAAGCAAGGTGGATTTCCACCTATGAATATGAGCAGGGGAGCAGGAAGGCAGAGTGACTGCACCGCAGACAGGCGATCAGCAGCAGAGTGAGAATTCCAAAAGCGCGCACAGATGGCCAGCACTTTCCAACCAGATGAGGGGATTGTGGAAAAAGCGGAGTAGTGGGAGGAGGTAAAATGGACAGAGAAAAGGCTAGCGGCCGGGCCTCGATGCATAGTAGCAGCCATCTTAATGGCTAGGGGCCGGCCTCGGTGCTTTTGCACCCTGCTCCCTTGTTTGCTGTGCAGCTGATGCAGCGTGACCACTTCCTCTTCCTCTGAACTGCCCGTCAGTTAAATGACCTTGACTTCATGTGAGTTCTGAGACCATCATCATGCCCATCGCATCATCACACCTCTCCAGTCTGTCCGTATCTCTGCTGCCCTACTAATCCACGTCTGTCCTTGCTACTCCTCCACTTCTATCCTCTTCAAATCCCTTAAATTGACTCCCAATTCTACAATATATCCAATTGAAGCTACTAACACTGACCTAAAAAGACGCCCATAATCTGTCTCCCAAATTATCCCTGAACTAATCTACCGATATCTCCAACCAACATAATTTCCAGTCCTCCTAAGACCTCCTTCTCTCCTCCACAATTGTACGTTCTTCATCCAATCGCCTGCAAGACTTCTTCTAATTATCCACCATCCTGTAGAATTCTGTGGCCCAACACATCCGATTATCACCTACATTCGGAACTTTCAAGCGTAACTTGAAGACCTACAGTGCCTACAAGTAGTATTCAACCCCCTGCAGATTTAGCTGATTGACACATGCGGAATTAACTTGGCATTGTGACATTTGTACTGTAGATCAGCCTGGAAGTGGGAAATGCACTGCAGCAAAAATTTTTGTTTTAATTTTTTTTTTTTTTTTAAAAACGTTAAAAGTTAATTCAGAGTGTCATTTATTATTCAACCCCTCAAACCACAAGAATTCTGTTTGGTCCCCCTAAAGTATTAAGAAGTAGTTCAGGCACCAAGAATAATGAGCTTCACATGTGTGGATTAATGATCTCTTTTGCCAGCCTTTTCTGACTATTTAAGACCCTCCCCAAACTTGTGAACAGCACTCATACATGGTCAACATGGGAAAGACAAAGGAGCATTCCAAGGCCATCAGAGACAAGATCGTGGAGGGTCACAAGGCTGGCAAGGGTAAAAACCCTTTCCAAGGAGTTGGCCCTACCTGTCTCCACTGTTGGGAGCATCATCCGTAAGTGGAAGGCTTATGGAACTACTGTTAGCCTTCCACGGCCTGGACAGCCTTTGAAAGTTTCCTCCCGTGCCGAGGCCAGGCTTGTCCGAAGAGTCAAGGCTAACCCAAGGACAACAAGGAAGGAGCTCCGGGAAGATCTCATGGCAGTGGGGACATTGGTTTCAGTCAATACCATAAGTAACGTACTCCACCGCAATGGTCTCCGTTCCAGATGAGCCCGTAAGGTACCTTTACTTTCAAAGCGTCATGTCAAGGCTTGTCTACAGTTTGCTCATGATCACTTGGAGACAGACTGGTTCAAGGTTCTATGGTCTGATGAGACCAAGATCGAGATCTTTGGTGCCAACCACACACGTGACGTTTGGAGACTGAATGGCACTGCATACGACCCCAAGAATACCATCCCTGCAGTCAAGCATGGTGGTGGCAGCATCATGCTGTGGGGCTGTTTCTCAGCCAAGGGGCCTGGCCATCTGGTCCGCATCCATGGGAGGATGGATAGCACGGCCTACCTGGAGATTTTGGCCAAGAACCTCCGCTCCTCCATCAAGGATCTTAAGATGGGTCGTAATTTCATCTTCCAACAAGACAACGACCCAAAGCACACAGCCAAGAAAACCAAGGCCTGGTTCAAGAGGGAAAAAGTCAAGGTGTTGGAGTGGCCTAGTCAGTCTCCTGACCTTAACCCAATTGAAAACTTGTGGAAGGAGCTCAAGATTAAAGTCCACATGAGACACCCAAAGAACCTAGATAACTTGGAGAAGATCTGCATGGAGGAGTGGGCCAAGATAACTCCACAGACCTGTGCCGGCCTGATCAGGTCTTATAAAAGACGATTATTAGCTGTAATTGCAAACAAGGGTTATTCCACGAAATATTAAACATAGGGGTTGTATAATAATTGACCCACACTTTTATGTTTAAAATTTATTAAAATTCAACTGAGCAACATAACTTTTTGTTTTGTAAGATTTATGCTTCTGTTAATAAATCCTAATCTCGTTTGCAGTTTGAAGGCTCTAACTTATTTGAATCTTATCAAACCAGCTAAATCTGCAGGGGGTTGAATACTACTTGTAGGCACTGTATATCTTCAGAACAGGTTACAGCCTGCCACCTCACCAGTACCAGAGTTGCTGCAACCCCCCGACCTACTGTCTCCCTTCCCCATTATCCTGTAGCATGTAAGGCCGCAAAGGTGAGTCTTCTTCCCTTTGTACTTGTCTGTCACTATTTGTTTGTTCATTGTAATTTCTATTTGTGTTTTGTATGTAACTCTTCCTCGTACAGCACCATGGAATCAATGGTGCTCTAAAAAAAAATAATAATCCTCATCATGATGTTCTACACAGTCCTCACCCCTTCCCTCCTTGCCAGACAACATGCAGCAGAAAGCTGCAGTAGTTGGCACTTGGGTTTTATCATCATCATCAGAGATGTGCTCCGGTGGTCCTCTGACTGTTTGCACCACCCCTCCCACATACTCATCCTCCAAAAGAACAAGTGGTTGGGCATCAGTGCACTAAGTCACTTCCACTTCAGGGCCAGGTGGATGGCCTGTGAAACTACAGCCAGCAGAGTCATCAACAAGCAGAAGTTGGGGCTCAGACTGCTTTCCTGATTTGCAAGGGGGTGAGGTGGAGGACAGATGCTCATGAGCCACAGGTGCCAACTCTGTGCTTTCAGCAAGAGACCAGGTGGAAGACAAAGCGAAGGAACTGAAGGCACTCTCAACCAATCAACCTAAAATCAGCTATACTTGTTCTGGCCTCACCGTTAGTTCAGCAGTACTTGTGCCTACGAAATTACACAGAATGTCCTGTCGCCTGTATGCAGCAGAGGAAGGTATTTCATTTGGGCGCATATCAAACTCAGATCAATCATGTCCTTTCTCTCCCTGCAGCCACCACACCACCACCAGCAACACGTCCACGTCCCCTATTTGATGCTCTCCTCACTGTTTTCACACAAAAAAAGTGCAGAGTATTACACGGCCTGTATACAGAGAAAGAGTTGTCAGCAGATTATTGCAATGCCTGTTTTCACAGTACCCCAAAAAATCAATGAAAAAAAACGCTCGAAAACAGTGTTGGCTACCTCCTCCTCCGCCGCTTTCACCTACACCACCACCTCCACCTCCTGGTTCAAGATTATAATTTTTTTTATTATGTTATTTTAAATTATTTCCCTATCCATATTTGTTTGCAGAGAGATTGTACTGCTCTTACTCCCATTAAAATTATTTTTGCAAACTCCTAGCCCTTACTATTATCATTTAACAGCCATTTTAAAGCACCAAAGATTGGGCCGCCATTGACTTCTACTGGATTCAGGGTCAAGTTCAGGGCCAAGTTTGGATACCAAAGTGGACTTTCAATTGTAGTTCAGCCGAACCCAAACATCCTCGTGTTAACTCAGTCCTACTTCTGACTTACATGCTAAAACTAGCATTATTTTTAAGCTCAGTCCTGCTTACTAGGTTTTGTCCACACCTAAGTCTCAGCATGCAAGATACCAACTTCTTGCAACTGTTCAAACCTGGGCTCAGCAATCAAGGAAATGCATCTCTTCAAGCGAGTCTCCAGTTTGATTTTTTTCTCTGCTACATTGCTGCTATAAACCATTGGCCTGCTAAGATACCACCACACTGCATTCCTTTGATTAACAGCTTTCCTGCCTGAAGATACAAGTTTCCTATACATTTACTGTTCCTCTGTGTATCCGCCTGTCAGGCTTTGCTTCACCTGTGCTACCTGCTCTGCTTGTTTGTTTGCTGCCTTTTGCACCCAGCTGTCCTGAACCTCGCTGATCCATGTTATTGGTCAATTCTTTGTAACTGATCTGTACCACGATTCCAACTCATGTTCTATAGTATAGAAGACATTTTTTTCTGCCAAAAAGTGAAAATGGTGTGTATCTTTATATGCATATTATACTGATATATAAAAATAGATAACTATTAGAGATGGACGAACAAATTTGAGTGCCATTAAATTCTTTTTGAATGATCCAAAAATCTGCATTTACCAAAATGCAAATTTTTACTAATTTGCAAATTTAAAAATGGAAACAATTTTTCTGAAAGTAAAGCGCCATTAAAAGGTAAAAAATAATTTAAAAAAAAAATTCCTATACTCATCTTACTGCTCACCTCTATGGCCACTCGACTCCTCACTGTCACCCGCTTGTGCTGATCGGGTCTAATGTCGTGACCTTTCACGTGCTTGTGCAAAACTCTACAGAGGATCTCAAGGCTTTACCGGTGGGGATCAGAAGATGCGATGATGACCGGACAGGTGACATTGTGGTGCAGAGGGGGCCAGAAAGGAGAGCAGTAAGCTGAGTATAAGAATTTTTATTATTTTTTAAATATTATGTCAATTATTTTCTGAGGTCTGGAAAGTCCAAATAATTTCTCCATGAATCAAATTTTTGGGGAAATAAGGTGAGAATAGAAAAATTCAAATTTTTCCTCATCTGCTCATCAGCTCAATTATGTTATATGTAAAAAAAAAAAGCAGAAATGTCATAGATTGCTTTTTCCTAAATAACTACATTTTTGATTACACTTTTTATAATAAATGTCATAAAACAGTAAATAACACAGACAAAAACAACCTGTACAATACAGTGAAAACATTATTTATAATCAATGGAAAATTATGTAAATGAAAAGGGCGCAATATTTTTTTTCTGCATTTAACCCATAATATAAGTTAACATAAAAATAACTCTTACGGTAATTATGTAGAAAAATGGTGCCTAAAAAAACAAGACTGCATCTAGTGATACTTACTCAAAATACGTTTGTGGGAATGTAAAAACCAAAAAAATTATTCTGATCATCTCAAATGCAGCACCAACATTTATACTAATATACCTATGCTGTAACGGAAGATAATGCCACTAAAGAGTAACAAAACAACTTTATTAACAAATATTTAGCAAATAACAAATTAAGACCCTAAAATAAAGGGGAAACATTGCAGAAAATCACACCTGCAGGCAACATTAACTATTCCTTTGAGGTTCAGAATTAATCGTAAATGTCAAAAATGGTTGACACACCCAAGATACACCTCCAGACAACTAGGCTGTCTGTGTCTCTGGAGCAATTTCAAGGGTGCCAACACTTTCAGCCATGACTGTACACATTCATATGTATTTGATTGCCTGGTATGAATATGTATGTGTTTATATATGTTTATGTATTTATATACCAGAGGCAGATGACAAAGGGTAGGTGCCGGACACATGTCCTTCACAGGGACCCTTTGATGACCCTTGGACAATGACTGCGTGTGAGCCCTACAGAAGTATCAGATCTTTATTCGGTATAATATTAATTATTTCTGGAAATATTTTGCTTCGGCACTACACAAATGACGTACAGCTAAGAGTTACTGTATCTAAAACTTCTCTGCTTATATCTGTAAACTGTGCACACAGCGATTTCCGCCGTTGATGTCTTTACCGTTAATATTTCAGTAAACACAGCTAATCCACATTGTAGAGAAATGACAAAATATATCTAATTAAAATTAAGATTATACCTTGAATGTCTCTCCCATAAAACCCTATAATGAAGTGTACAGTCCATATCCATCTTCTCATGGGGGGAGTTGTCTTCTGCACTTAAAGTTACCCCCTACTGGGAGAAGTACTTTGTATTAGTGGGTAGGAGGAGGAACGGTTTGAGAAAATTGCAAAACTACTCAAAGCTAAATAGAAAAAAATGTCACTTTTCCAGGCAACTAAGTCAGTGCCCAGACAAATCATTATCTTGTAAGTGTAAAATTTTGAAATATCTACAACTGCTATAATGCTGCCCAAAAAATAATTATTAATCAGTCTCCTAAGGATAAGAATATTACTATATTAAAGCTGGCTTTGGAGTACAAATAAATAAAAACTATTTAATCCCACCCCTATGTACCAAAATATAATTACAGCATTATAATAATATACGTTTTTGTGCCTCGATCCTGATATGTACCCACTAAGCTTTGTGTCTGGATACTGATGTGTAACCTCCATGTTGTGTGCCCAGGGCTGCCACTAGGAATTTCGGGGCCCCATACTGGCAAAATTTTCAGGGCCCCCTTGAGACTCCGCCCAGGCTCCACCCCAGCCCCGCCTCCACCCCTCGAACTGTCCACAGTCCCACCACTCTCTCTTGGAAAAACTCCACTTCTCACCAATCCTACATTAACAGTTTCCATCACCAGATCACACATATAGCCAGCAGATCTAGTTTTGGCCAAAAGATTTTTTAAGCCACCACCATAACACCGTGGACACTTTTGGCCGGGCTCTACTCTACTGTAACCTATCAAATATTTGTTAAAATATCCAATACAATTTAGGTATATTTTATTTATTTTTCAATTTTTAAAATGACCAATAGCACCACATACAAAGGACAAATACCATCATACCACATATTACCACGACAGTGATCGAATAATATCACATACAAGGAACAAATACCACCAGACCATATAATACCACCACAAAGTGACCAAATAATATCACATACAAGGAACAAATACCGCAACACCATGACCAGACCACATATTGCCACCACACAGTGACCGAATAATAGCACATACAAGGAACAAATACCGCCACACCATGACCAGACCATATATTACCATCACATAGTGACTGAATACTACAATACTGATCAGTAATAAAAAAAAAACACAATACTATCACCATAAGTGCCATTCTACACAGGAGATCTGTACTTAGTATGCAGTGTCTGTGTACAGGTAATACAGTAATCACCGGTGACATTGTACACAGGAGCTTTGTATACAGTGTATAGTGTCAGTGTACAAGTAACACTGACTCTCCAGTGACGTCTCTAGGTGAAGTCCTTCATCTTTGCTTTTCATCTTTCATCCAGCATAGACCGCCATCACTTCTTCCAGCCAGGGCTCGTCTCTGCAGGAAAAAACAGTTATCTAGAGCTCCAATTGCAGAACACATAACTTACTTTTTTCCCAACTTCTAAACTACACCAGATGAAGAAAAAAAATGATATAGTGTCACTCTGCACAGTAACAGGACCTTCCCCCATTTAAAACAGTATACTCAAAAAAATAAAATAAATACATCACTGCAGTAATATCCCTTAATTAGCCCCTATTGTAATAATATCCCCCATCCTGGCCCTGTGTGTCTCATTCCTGGCTTCAGCCATATGTTCTCCCATCCCGTCTTCATGAGTATCCATTCTGCCCCATATGATCTCCCCATCCGTCTCCAATCCTGCCCCATCTGTCTCCAACCTTGCCTCCATGTCTTTTGTCCTGCCCCCAGTGTCTCCAATTCTGCCACCAGTGCCTCCAATCCTGCCCCCAGTGCCTCCAATCCTGCCCCCAGTGCCTCCAATCCTGCCCCCAGTGCCTCCAATCATTCCCCCAGTGTCTCCAGTCATGCCCCCAGTGTCTCCAATCATGCCCCCAGTGTCTCCAAGCATGCCTCTTTTCCATCCTGCCCCCAGTGTCTCCAATAATGCCTCCATGACTTTCATTCTGCCCCAGTGTCTCCATTCTGGCCTCATGTCTTTCATTTAGCCCCCTGTCTGTATGTCCAATACTGCACCCAGTGTCTCCAATCCTGCCCCGTCTCCATCTTGCCCCCAGTGTCTCCAATCCTGCCCCATCTCCATACTGCCCCCAGTGTCTCCAATCCTGCCCTGTCTCCATGCTGATTCCTGCCCATTCTCCATTCTGCCCCGTGTCCATCCTGATTCATGCCCAGTCTCCATTCTGCACCATCTCCATCCTGCCCCGTCTCCATCCTGATTCCTGCCCAGTCTCCATTCTGCCCCGTTTCCATCCTGTTTCCTGCCCCGTATCCATCCTGATTCCTGCCCCGTCTTCATTCTGCCCCAGTCCTGCTCCGTCTTCATTCTGCCCCCAGTCCTACCCCGTCTCCATTCTGCCCCCAGTCCTGCCCCGTCTTCATTCTGCCCCAGTCCTGCCCCGTCTTCATTCTGCCCCCAGTCCTGCCCCGTCTTCATTCTGCCCCGTCTTCATTCTGCCCCCAGTCCTGCCCCGTCTTCATTCTGCCCCCAGTCCTGCCCCGTCTTTATTCTGCCCCGAGTCCTGCCCCGTCTTCATTCTGCCCCCAGTCCTGCCCCATCTTCATTCTGCCTGGGCTCCAGCTTTGCCGCTTGCAACATTAAAAAAAAACAACCTTTCTCCTTACCTTGCCGTGTTCCAGCGGCAAGCAATCCACACTGCAGAGAAAGCGCGCACTCGCCGGCAACTGACAATGATGTCAGGCGCCGGCGATGTGCGCGCTGACGTCAGCTGCCAGCCTCCGATTGGCTGGCAGCGTTAACTATTACCGTGCGGGCCCGCAAGGTAATAGAGTAACTGAACCTGCGTCCTCGACGCAGGTTCAGTTACTTGCTAGGCACAAAGAGTCCTGCTGCTGGGGGCGGGGCAGTGGGGCCCGACGGTAGAGGTGACGGGGCCAGATGCGGGTCCCCTCTGCTGATCGGGCCCCATACGCCAATCAGGGCTGTAATGCCCTGATGGCGGCCCTGTGTGTGCCTCAATCTGATGCATAACTACCAAGTTGTGTGCCTCAACCTTTTCACATGTAAAGCGCCATGGAATAAATGGAGCTATAATGAATAATAAATAATAATAATAATGTAGCCTAACATCACAGCATCACCAAAGAGAAGCAGCTCCAGTCATCACATTAGGGGTAAGTTAATTAAATGCTTGACCAAAGATAGCAGGGTAATTTCAAGTTGATAATTTTGTAGGATGGTAAAATATCCAAATGGCCCTTGGTAAAAAACAGTTCCCCACCCCTGCCCCAAAAAATCAACACTCGCCTCTTTGCTCCCCTGTCCCGCCGTCTCCGCAGCCCATCATCCGGTGTTCCATGCCCCTTATCCTGTTACTCTTTGGCCTCTTCATTCCAGTCAAGGAGTCCCAGCATGGCGTGCTTCATTGTCAGAGGGCTAGTTACACTAGAACATCTGATCTGGAGTGAACAGGCCAAATAGAATACATGTGGCGGTGGAAGGGGGAAAAGAGACGCGTAGTGGACCAGATGGTGAGTTGTAGGGACAGTGAGATAGGTGAGTGATGAGGTATTTATATTATTTACCATTTTCCTGGCCCTCTACAGGTTGTCAAAATGGCGGCCGTAACTGGCCGCCAGTTTACTTAATTTGTTAGAGTGAATTAAAAGAAAAAATCCGCTTTCTGAAGAATACGAATTTTTGGAGAATTCCAATAGAATAAATTTGCTCCAAGCTCTACGACTAAATTTGAATAGGTAGTAGTCACTAAACTTTATTCCTTAATCCTGATGTGTAACCACCAAGGTCTGTGCCTCAATCCTGATGTGAAACCATCAATCTTGTTGTCTAGAGACAAATTTTAGTTTTTTGCAGTGTAGCGACCAAGCTCTGTGTTGTCCTCGATTTAATGTGTAACTACTAAGATTAAACCCTATCTGAGAGATGGTAAATAGTGATGAGTGAGTATTGTCCTCCGAGTATTTTGGCGGGCTCGGAGATTTAGTGCCTGTCGATGCAGCTGCATGATTTGTGGCTGCTGGACAGCCTGAATACATGTGAGGAATGCCTGTTTGTTAGGGAATCCCCACATGTATTCAGGCGGTCTAGCAGTCGCAAATCATGCAGCTGCGGCGACACAAGCTCAATCTCCGAGCACGCCAAAATACTCGGAGGACACCCGAGCATGCTCGAGAAAACCCAAGCAACGAGTATACTCGCTCATCAGTAATGGTAACATCTACGCTGTCTTACGTGGCCTATTTAAATCTTGCTGTGTTTGCCACCACGCAATCCATGTGTTGGTTATCATGTTGGAGGTCTAGGGCGAAACATTAAAAATTGATTCTCTTCCCTAATTATGGGATCCCCTGTACAGACCTTATAATATTATTAAATATCATGACGAACAAGAAGGATCATGAAAAGGAGGACATGACAAGATTTAAATTCACCATAGATAGGGGCTTGGTGGTGTTGTCCATCAGCAGAATTGTGCACCTTTTTAGTCTTTTTCATGGTGGGCCTCCACCTCTGTGCTTCCCTGTTTATCTAAACTTCTATTAGCCACAGAGTTTCAGATGAATCAAATATTACAACTGTTTGCAAGGAGCTTTGTGGATCAGGTTTTCATGGCCAACCAACTGCAAACAAGTCTTGGATCACCTTGAGTGTTGGCAGTAGTGGTGCCATTGGACATGGAAATGTATCCCCTGTAGTAAACGAATCATTCTTCACCATCTGCCAGGCTGTTGGATGAATTTGGATTTTACAGACGCCAAGTGAAGTTTGCCCAAATGTAAAGTGCCAGTTGGAAAGACAAATTTAGAAAGAATATTGGGACCGATGATCATGATCTGGGCCACTAAGTTCCTGGAAAAGCTAAATGCTACAGTACTGAACATAAAAATATGAGATATAAAGAAATATGAGATTTCCAATTTGAGGCAACCATTTTTAGAAAACCAGAGATATTGGTAGTGTTAAAGGTTCAGAAAAGTGGTTGCCACCAAGTCTGCCCTCAATCAAATAAACACCATTATTATAAATGGCACATGGTAGCTCGTGTCCCAGTATCTGAACTGGGGAGCAAAAAATATTATGGATAATTTAGGTAAGTCCAACAAAACCCTGACAAACTATTATTCTGTGGGCATATAATGTTCATTACCCTGAGAGGCCAGAAATTGACCTCTGATTGGCTTCCTTACAGTTGATTATTAATGGTCGCTTCACAGCCCGATCAGCCCATGTAAATGGGTACCACTCTGCAAACCCACTTGGATTTTTTTTCACCATTTTTCAGTAAAACTTAAAGGTGTCATTCAAAAGTACACTTTGTCCCACAAAAATACAAGCCCTCATACAGCTATATTGACAAAAATGTAAAAACATTATGGCTTTGGGAAGAAAAGGAAAAGAAAAAAATTGCGGCGGCGTTAAGGAGTTAAGTCCGTTAGTGCATGATTTTCTCAGGGGATTTATTACTTTTTTAAAGGCTGAATCAGAGGCATTATTACTTTTTAAAAGGAGAGTCATGAACATTATTACATCAGAAGGGGGCCCTCAAACAGTTTTGCTTTAATGGGTACTTACTGAGGAACAGTCGGGGGAATTATTACTTTTTAAAGGGGGACTTTAGCGCCCTTCTACTTTTTAAGTGGTCTCTTAGGGATGTAATAACTTTAATGGTGTAGTCAGGCATTGTTGCTGTAAGAATGTGCTTTGGCAGCACTATTACTTTTAGAGGGTATTATTTTAAATGGCCACTATCACTTTCTAGTTTGCACTCATGAACACTTCTTGCTTTTTTAGGAAGCACAATGGGGCATTATTGCTATATTTGTGCCTACAAGGGTCATAATTAGTGGCGCTACGACTGTGTGCGGCATCAATAGTACCACTCTTCCTGTTTGCGTATTGGAATGACTGTACCACACAATAGGTGAAGTAATCGGGTAAATGGTGGAGCAACAAGCACAGAATTAGGGGTACCAGCAGGATAGACAGTATGTTTAGGTTGGGACATTGTGCAGACAAGTCATGGTCGTGCCTGGAAAAAATTGTCATGGCGGTCTGGGCCAGATGGAGAAGAAAAGTGAGAAAAGTAAATGAGTCCATTCAGAAAGAATCTCTTCTATGAATAACTGGATTTAACTGTAACTCTAGTCACTGCAGAACTAATACCCAACTACATAATCACTATATGGCAGTACTGAAGATATTTGTAGTGTTTTTTTCACATTTAATAACAATTTGCTGGGGCAATTCAGTTGTGAAGTAGTAGTGGGTGTATAGTTTTGATATTGCTTTTTTCAGTGTATTTGCTCCATAAAAGTAATAGTAAAATGATTTATTAATTATGATGTGGTGGCATTTTTTGGGCTTAGTATAGTGCTATTACTGATAATAATGGTATTTGTAGTCTTTGGGCCCATTTCATCATTTGTGTGGATTTTTTAAGTCACTTTTCTTTTTGACTTGTGATCTCCGTTGATGTTTTTAATGCCACATTCTACAAAACCTAAAATAGAAACAAAATGAACATATACCCTTCTGTAAGTTAGTAAAATCAATAGTGCATATAAATAACATAGGGCACTTAGTAAACACCGTTTTTGATCAAAAAAGCTTAAAAGCCATCTCACCAACGTCAAAGTGTACTGAAATCAGGCTGTTCCTAATTTCTAGTATTATAACCTTACCATATTTCATAGTGATGGCAATTTGAATAAGGGTCGAGCAGGCCGGGGTCAGAATATGGACACCCAGCAAATGGGAAGCTATATAAGCTTAATGTCCAGCTCAAAAGGGAGGCCGAACCCTTATCTGCACTATGTGCAGAAACCTAAAACTTATCCGAAAAAAGTGGCACCACTCCCCCTAATTCAATAGTATCGGCATCCATAGAATGGTGCAGGAAGGAGCTGTCGGCTCCCTGTGGCAACTCTTTGCCTGTGCGTCTGAGTGACTAGGCACAGCAGCGGCGATGACATCATTACTTCGTGCCTCCTGTCCGGATGAAGTCTCAGCTGCCACGGTGCACTGACCAGAGTAGACATTGGGGAACAACGGAAGGTGAGTAGTTTGTATTTTTCTTTGTTGTAAGTACTTGTGGAGGGCATCATAGTGTGTGTTCAAGGTGGGTAGGATACCAAACTGTGTTTTGGGCTGTAGGAGCCTTTAGACCGAGTGGGTGGCTGTGCGGGCCCTCATACTATATGTTGGGGCTCTAAAACTTATAGAGTGGGGCTTGTGGTTGACCTCAAACTGCATGTTGGGTCTGTAAGGGACATCATAGTGTGTGGGGGCTGTGGGGGCCCTCGTACTTTGTGGAGGGCTGTGTGGAACATTGCATTGTGCATAGGGGTTTCATTCTGTTAGGAGGAATCTAGGAGCCTTCATACTGCATGTTGGGGCTTTATGCGACACCATATTGTGTGCTGGGGCCCTCATATTATGTTAAGGCCTGTGGCTGACATTATACTGAATGTGACACCTGTTAGCGGTGTCATTTTATGTGTGTGGGGCGGTGGGGACCAACGTACTGTGTATTGGGGGCTATGGAGCCATCATGCTATATGTAGGGGAGCTCTGGGCCAACATACTGTGTAGGGGGCACTTTAAGCATCATAATGTGGGAGGAATTATACTGAGTTGGGATTACTTTGGCCGCATCATACTTTCCAGGTGGTACTGTGGTGTCATCATAATGTGTGTGTGGGGACTATGGGGGGAATTTACTGTGGGAGTATCATGCAGTACAAGGGGCATTTTTTAGGGCATTATACTCTATAAAGGCCATGAAAGGGATATAATAATGGGTGAAAACTCTAAGGGGCTTCACTATTGGCATAATAATTAGCCCCTGCCATAATATGTGTCCCTCTCCCTTGTTTTAAAAGTTAGGAGGTACAACAACACCTACTCTGCCATTTTTTTTTTTGGGGGGGTAGGAGGTTTGAAGTGGGACATATACAGAGAGGAGGACTTGGGTGAAAATTTGAACTTTTGCTATGGGGCACGTTGATCTCTATGTGCACTATTGATCCAAGCCATGATTCTTAGGTAGATATGAGATAGATAAATTTAGAAGCAGAAAGAAAAGAATGTTCCAAATGCAGAATTATTCTAAAACAATCACAATTGATGAGATTATACTTTAACTTCTTTCCATTTTTTGGGAGCTCACCATCCTTTCAAAATCCGAATTATTAACATTTCCTTTTAATTATGTCTCGCCGGCTACTTTTGAAGACATATGCCGGCAATTAAATCATTTTGAAGCGGTCGCAGACTCCCGCCACCTTGGGGCTAGATTGACTATACTGGCATTTCTGGAGGAGAAGGGTGAGATTAGATTTAAAACCAATTTCAAAGCCTTTTTTATTTTCGACTTTGCTTTTAAATGAACTACAATGAAGGCTGGTAAATATAATATCTAAATTATCCATTTGCATGAAGAATATTTTTTTCCCTCTTATCCGGCCCAGACACATTTCCTGGAATATTTATTTGGGAGCAGAGAGATCCCGTTACGGCGTCATGCTTGACAGGCTTATGAAGGCAATGAGAAAGCGGACCTTTCAGAAGATTACTTTCTATCAGCTTTTCTCCTGTGGACTTGATTCTCTACCACTAAATTATAACATCAAAATTTTGCCAGAAAAAGAAAAAATATGAGATTTACATCCTTTTGTGATGAAGTTTGCATTTCTGACAAAGAGAGGAAGTGAAGTATGACCTAAGGTGGAATCCTGGAGGAACATTATTCTATATTATGAGGAACGAATGTGCCGCATTATTCTGATGGTATTAAATGTGTTTAAATGTCACATTAAAATCTAGGTATGGGGTAAATACCAAAGTGACCTTGTTCTCTTAAAGGGAACCTGTCAGCGGGATTGTGCACAGTAACCTACAGACACTGTCAGGTTGGCGCCGTTACAATGATACCTTGGTTGATGAAATCCGTCTTGTGGTTGTTGAGTAGTGTTGAGCGATACGATAATGTAAATATCGGCTATCGGCCGATATTAGCTCTATCGGCCTTTCGATAATTCGTTTCGATATTTTCGTCTTATCGAATACCGGAATCGGATTTGTCACTGTCACTGTCTGTGTCCGTCGGTCGGGTCTGTCACTGTCAGTGTCCGTCGGTCGGGTCTGTCAGGAGTCAGCGGCACTTACCTGGCAGAAGATCTCCGGCGGTCACGTCCTGGACTGCTTCATGGCCGCCATCCTCTTCTCCCCGGCGGTCACATGCAGTTTCTCGCGATAACTGCAGTGACTGCTGGGTAATCCCGGCCGTAAAGCAGTCAGTCCGATGACGTCACCGCCGGGGAAGCAGGTAATCAGCTGTGCTGCGTCGAGATGACAGGCTCTGCCTGTCATTGCGATGTAGCAGAGCTGGATCGTCGTGGAACTGTCGTTACTATGGACTGCGTCGGACAGGTGGTTATACTTTTGGTTTGTTTTTTTTCTTTTTTTACAGAGATCGATGGCGTGCAGGAATGAGTGTAAATAAAAGAAATGAAAACTGTGTTGTCTCTTTTATTTCATTAAAATACTTTTTTCTTGCTTTGTCTTTTTTTTATGCATTTAATAACTTTGGGATTAAAAAAATGGATCGGTGTCTTATTGACGCCTCTCCATTATTAACCGGGCTTATTGTTTACCGTGCAATCAACGTGACATTAACCCCTTATTACCCCGCTTGCCACCGCTACAGGGCAGTGGGAAGAGCAGGTAAAGTGCACAAAATTGGCAATCTTTTGATGCGCCAAATGTGGGGCTGCTGTAGCCTGGTATTATAGCTATTGGGGCCAAAATCCATGGGGCCCTTTACGTCTTTTAATACCAGGCCGCAGCAGTCTGCACTTTACTTGGCTGGTTAACAAAAATAGGGGGACCCTACGCCGTTTTTTTTTTTCGAGGGATCCCCTATTTTGTTAACCAGCCAAGCTAAGCAGACGCTGTGGCCTGGTATTATCAGGCTTGCAAGGTCCATGGGTATTGGATCCTTAACCAGCCTGAAAAAAACCCGGCCTCAGCGGTCTGCTTCATCTGGCTGGTTAACAAAAATGGGGGACCCCACGCCATTTTTTTTCGAGGGGATCCCCTAATTTGTTAACCAGTTCCCTCTGACGTCACGATTGTGTCCCTGGCTGACCCGAAGTGAAAGTGGAAAGCAATCAATTAAGCTTTTCCCCTTCCTCTCCTGTCAGCCCGGAGAGGAATCATTCATTTGGGGGTTACTGTAGGCGCAGCATTGTGCGGGGCCCGCAGTAAAAATTTAACCCCTTTTTGAAGGGTTACACCGGGGACCTGATGGCTCGGGTTGGTAAGAAAATTTTGC
>JARQOD010005828.1:0-45991 GCA_033576555.1 Oophaga sylvatica
AATATGTGTGTGAGCGGAGAATATGTGCGTGTCTGTGTCTGTCTGCATAAGTCTGTCTGCATATGTATGTGCCTGATGCGGATGTCTGCAGCTGTCTGTGTCTGCGGGTGTCTGTGTCTGTCTACGGGTGTCTGTGTGTGTGTTTACCCATGCGACGAACAGTCTATAGTGATTGTATTTAGGCGTCATCAGATGGGACTGCTGTCACATATAACAGAGACAGCGTGAGCCGATGATTGGAGAATAGTCTCATCATCCGGCGCCTGTGTTCAATTGTAAAAAAAATCAAAACATTTACATAATTCCATATATATTCACATACAAAATACATACTCACCGAACACCTAATCCCCGACGCCCGCGTTTCCCACAAGCAATCAAAAATAATAAACCAACATATACTCCCTGTCCGTCATAGTCCATTTAATACAGAGTGCCCCACGATGATGTCACATGTAGAACAGTCACATCGGGAGATGTGACTGCTCCACCCGGCTACCGGCGATACACTGACATGATGTGATCGCTCCCGCAGTGTATGTTATGATTCGGTAACCGAGGAGGATAATAGCAAAAATAGGCTAGGCAACCAGACACCCAGAGAGGTTGGTAACTTAGTGGATTGCAGACCCCTAAACTGACAACACAACTAGAATTAACCGTGGGACGTACCTACGATGCCCTAGACGCTTGACACAGCCAAAGAGTTAACTAAGCCTAAAGAGAGAAAGGGAAAAATACTGAGGCCACAAGACCTCGCCCGCTAAATCAAAACTCTGGTGTGAACTGGAAGCAATTCAACAAATACTGAAATAACAGGGAACCAGAAATACATAAGCTGTGGCAAATGAGACAGAGTCCAGCACAGGCCCCCGCAGGGAACCTGGCTGAACTAACTCCAGCAAGGCAGAAAACTGAGAAAAGCAAAAGGAAAACAAATGCCACATAAATAAATAGCCAAATAACTTATCTGAAAAATGCAGGACACAGCAGAGAGTAAGCAGACTTCCAAATGGCTCAGGAAAAAACAAATCACTGGCAAGAATTATGGGAAGGCTGCTCACTTAAATCTCCACATTCAGTAACACTTGATCTCCAATCATCCCCCTCAGGTGATAGACTTCTGTTAGCCAGAGCAGCTTCATTACCAGCAGCAACCACTAGAGGGAGCCCAAACTCAGAAGTCAGATTAAAAGTGTTCACAACAGTACCCCCCCTTGAGGAGGGGTCACCGAACCCTCACCTGAGCCACCAGGCCGATCAGGATGGGCCCGGTGAAAGGCGCCAACCAATCTCTGCATGAATGTCAGAGGAAAACACCCAAGAATTGTCCTCCTGACCATAACCTTTCCACTTGACCAAGTACTGGAGTCTCCGTCTAGCCAGATGAGAATCCAATACCTTCTCCACTTCATACTCCAGATTGTCCTCAACCAATACAGGCTCAGGGGGCGCAGCCATAGGAACTACTGGCTCAACAACCCTTTTCAACAAAGAATTATGAAAAACGTTGTGAATCTTGAACATCCCTGGAAGAGCCAAATGGAAAGAAACGGGATTAAGGATTTCCAAAATCTTATAAGGTCCAATGAACCTTGGCTTAAATTTTGGAGACGCAACCTTCATAGGGATATTTTTTGAGGACAACCAAACCATGTCACCTACTTTAAACCGGAGACCATCAGTACTATGCCGGTTGGCAAACCGTTGGGCCCTCTCATGAGAGAGAGACAACTTATCCACTACTTGATTCCAAATCTGCTGCATTCTCTCTACCATAGAATCAAAAGGCTCTCCAAAATCTGGAAACAAATTGGACTCCTCTGTCAGACACAACGTTCTCTGGAATGCTGTGCAAAAGAACCACCTGCTGAAAAAACAAGGACACCAACTCGGAAGAGGATGGCAACTTTGGCAGTGGTACAAGATGGACCATCTTGGAAAATCTATCACAGATCACCCAGATAACAGTCATTCTCTAAGAGACAGGGAGGTCAGAAATAAAATCCATAGAGATATGGGTCCATGGCCTCCTGGGCACAGGCAGTGGCACTAACAATCCACTAGAGCGAGAACAGGGTTTGGACCGAGAACATGTCCCACAGGACTGCACAAAATTCCTGACATCACGAGATAAAGCAGGCCACCAAAAAGACCGACTCACCAAATCTCTGGTAACAAAAATACCGGGATGACCAGCCAAAGTGGAGCAATGAATTTGAGACATTACTTTCTTCCTCCATTGGTCGGGGACATACAATTTCCCCATAGGGCACCGTTCAGGTTTATCTCCCTGAAATTCCTCCAGGGCAAGTCTCAAATCGGGTGAGATAGCGGAAAGAACCACACCCTCATTTAGAATGGCAGTAGGCTCAGTCACATCAAGACAATCCGCAAAGAAACTCCTAGAGAGGGCATCCGCCTTAATATTCTTAGTGCCTGGAAGAAAGGAGACCACAAAATTAAAATGCGAGAAAAACAAGGCCCACCTGGCCTTTCTAGGATTTAATCACTTGGCTGATTCGAGATAGATCAAGTTCTTGTGGTCAGTGAGGACCACAACTTGATGTTTGGCTCCCTCCAACCAATGTCTCCACTCTTCAAACTCCCACTTCATAGCCAATAATTCCCGATTCCCCACATTATAATTACGTTCAGCTGGGGAAAATTTTCGAGAGAAGAAGGCACAAGGGTTAATCTTAGGCCTCTTTCACACCTCCGTTGTGTGACGTCCGCCCAACCGTGAAAATGGCGGATCCGTCAGAAAAGTTAAAAAACGGATGCAAAAGTGGTCCATTTTCTGACGGATCCGCCAAGAAGATTTGAGAGAGAGAGAGAGAGAGAGAGAGAGACCCCGGACAGTGTTTTCTGCATTTACAATGGTTTTCAATAGAGGCAACGGATCCGCAGGCGGATTCCGTCAAAAACGGATGCCGGCGGATCCGCTGCCCATAGGTGGCCATTATACAAAATGGCGGATGCGGCAGATCCGCCGTTGTCCGCCATTTTGGCAGTCCAAAAAAACGTTGCATTGGACTTTTTTTGTAATGACGGACGCCAATTTTTTGGCGGATCCGTCAAAAAACGGACCTAACGGACGACCATCCGTCAAAATCCGTCACTAATGCAAGTCAATGGGAAAAAAACGGATCCACCCAAAAAAAAATGGCGGATCCGTTTTTTTCACATTTTGACGGATTTTGACTGACGTCGCACGACTGAAGTGTGAAAGAGGCCTTAGAGGTTACAGGATCCCTTTGGGACAAAACGGCTCCTACACCAATCTCAGAAGCATCTATCTCCACCTGAAATGGGAGAGAAACATCAGGTTGCCGTAAAACAGGAGCAGAAGTGAATCTCCGCTTAAGTTCCTGAAACTCTGAAACTGCCTCTGGAGACCAATTCACCACATCAGAGCACTTTTTGGTCAAATCCGTCAGTGGTTTCACAATACAAGAAAAATTACTTATAAATTTACGGTAAAAATTAGCAAAACTTTTCTGAAGAGCCTTCAAGGAAGTGGGCTGAACCCAATCAGAAATGGCCTGAACCTTGACCGGGTCCATTTCAATACCAGACGGAGAGAAAATGAATCCCAAAAACGAAACCTGTACGCCAAAGAGACATTTTGATCCCTTAACATACAAAGCATTTTCTCTCAAAATCCAGAATACAATCCGAACATGTTGCCCATGAGAATCCCAGTCATTGGAAAAATCAAAATGTCGTCCAAATAAACGATCAAAAACTTGTCCACAAAATCCCGGAAAATATCGTTCATGAAAGATTGGAAGACGGAAGGGGCATTAGTGAGCCCAAAAGGCATCACTAGGTACTCAAAATGCACCTCAGGTGTATTAACCTCTTAATCCCATGGGACGTACTATTCCGTCCATGTGACCTGGTACTTAATTCCCAGGGACGGAATAGTACGTCACATGCGATCAGCTGCGCTCCCGTTGGGAAAAATAAAACAAGGCTAAAAAACAATGATTTATCATCATACCGGCGAACAAAAAGTGGAATAACACGCGATCAAAAAGACGGATATAAACAAACATGGTACCGCTGAAAACATCATCTTGTCCCACAAAAAAAAAGCTGGCATACAGCATCATCAGCGAAAAAATAAAAAAGTTATAGCTCGCAGAATAAAGCGATGCAAAAATAATTATTTTTTATATATAATTGTTTTTATTGTATAAAAGCGCCAAAACATAAAAATGATATAAATGAGGAATCACTGTAATTGTACTGACCCAAAGAATAAAACTGCATTATCAATTTTACCACACGCGGAATGCTATAAATGCCCCTCCCTCAAAAGAAATTCATGAATTGCTGGTTTTTGTTCATTCTGCCTCCCAAAAATCGTAATAAAAAGCAATCAAAAAATGTCATGTGCCCAAAAATGGTACCAATAAAAACGTCACCTCGTCCCACAAAAAATAAGATCTCACATGACTCTTTGGGCCAAAATATAGAAAAATTATAGCTCTCAAAATGTGATGATGCAAAAACTACTTTTTGCAATAAAAAGCGTCTTTTAGCGTGTGACAGCTGCCAATCATAAAAACCCGCTATAAATAGTAAATCAAACCCCCCTTTATCACCCCCTTAGTCAGGGAAAAATAATAAAATTAAAAAAATGTATTTATTTCCATTTTCCCATTAGGGTTAGGGTTAGAGTTGGGGCTAAAGTTAGGGTTAGAGTTGGGGCTAAAGTTAGGGTTGGGACTAGGGTTACGGGTGTGTTAGGGTTAGGTTTGCGGTTAGGGTTATGATTAGGGTTGGGATTAGTGTTAGGGTGTGTTGGGGTTAGGGTTGGAGTTAGAATTGGGGGGTTTGCACTGTTTAGGCACATCAGGGCTCTCCAAATGTGACATGACGTCTGATCTCAATTCCAGCCAATTCGCCCATGGACGGGATAGTACTGTTTAGCTGTTTATCACAGCTGACACCCGGCACTATGTGCCAGGAGCGGTCACGGACCGCACCCGGCACATTAACCCCTGGTACACTGCGATCAAACATGATTCGCGTGTACCGGGGGCACAGGGGAGCATCGCGCAGGGAGGGGGCGCGCTGTTCTGAAGGCCTCTTCCCTGCAGGACCCCGAATCCAAGATGGCCGCCGGGTCCTGCAGGGAGGCGGCTTCCTCAGGGCCTGCTCAGAGTAGGCGCTGAGGAAGTGTCCTGCACTGCCTGTGAGATCGCTGGTCTCACAGAGTGCTGTGCATACTGTGAGACCAGCGATCTGATAAAATACAGTGATGTCCTGTCCCACCCTGGGACAAAGTAAAAAAGTTAAAAAAAATAAAAATAACAAGTGTAAAAAAAAAATTTCAAAATAAAGGAAAAAAAAAAAATATTCCCCAATAAATTCATTTCTTCCTGTAAATAAAAAAAACAACAATAAAAGTACACATATTTGATATCGCCGCGTCCGTAACAACCCCCCCTATAAAACTGTCCCACTAGTTAACCCCTTTAGTGAACCCCTTAAAAAAAAAAACAAAGCAAAAAATCAATGCTTTATCATCATACCACCGAACAAAAAGTGGAATAACACGTGATCAAAAAGACCGATATAAATAAACATGGTATCACTGAAAACGTCCTCTTGTCCTGCAAAAAATGAGCCGCAATACAGCATCATCAGCGAAAAAGTTAAAAAGTTATAGCTCGCACAATAAAGCGATGCCAAAATAATTATTTTTTTATAAAATTGTTTTTATTATATAAAAGCGCCAAAACCTAAAAAAAAAGATATAAATGAGGTATCGCTGTAATCGCACTGACCCGAAGAATAAAACTGCTTTATCAATTTTACCACACGCGGAACGGTATAAACGCCCCCCCAAAAGAAGTTCATGAATTGCTGATTTTTGTTCATTCTAACCTCCCAAAAATCGAAATAAAAACCGATCAACAAATGTCACATGCTCAAAAATGGTACCAATAAAAACTTCAACTCATACCGCAAAAAATAAGACCTCACATGACTCTGTGGGCCAAAATATGCTCTCAAAATGTGATGCAAAAACTATTTTTTGCAATAAAAAGCGTAATTTAGCGTGACAGCTGCCAATCATAAAAACCCGCTATAAATAGTAAATTAAACCCCCCTTTATCATCCCCTTAGTTAGGGAAAAATAATAAAATTAAAAAAATATTTATTTCCATTTTCCCATTAGGGTTAGGGTTGGGGCTAAAGTTAGGGTTAGGGTTGGGGCTAAAGTTAGGGTTAGAATTGGAGCTAAAGGTAGGGTTAGGGTTGGGACTAGGGTTACGGGTGTGTTAGGGTTAGGTTTGCGGTTAGGGTTATGATTAAGGTTGGGATTAGTGTTAGGGGTGTGTTGGGGTTAGGGTTGGAGTTAGAATTGGGGGGTTTGCACAGTTTAGGCACATCAGGGGCTCTCCAAATGTGACATGGCGTCTGATCTCAATTCCAGCCAATTCGGTGTTGAAAAAGTCAAATGGTGCTCCTTCCCTTCTGAGCTCTGCCATGCGCCCAAACAGTAGTTTACCCCCACATATGGGGTATCAGCATACTCAGGACAAATTGCACAATAACTCTTGGGGTTCAATTTCTTCTGTTACCCTTGGGAAAATAAAAAATTGGAGGTGAAAATATCGTTTTTGCGGAAAAAAATATGATTTATTATTTTTATGGCTCTACGTTATAAACTTCTGTGAAGCACTTGGGGGTTCAAAGTTCTCACCACACATCTAAATAAGTTCCTTTGGGGGTCTAGTTTCCAAAATGGGGTCACTTGTGGGGGTTTCCACTGTTTAGGCACATCAGGGGCTCTTCAAAGGCGACATGACACCCGCAGACCATTCCATCAAAGTCTGCAATGCAAAACGTCACTACTTCACTTCCGAGCCCCGACGTGTGCCCATACAGTAGTTTTCTCCCACATATAGGGTATCAGCGTACTCAGGACAAATTGGAAAACAACTTTTTGGGTTGAATTTCTCCTGTTACCCTTGGGAACATAAAAAACTGGGGACTAAAAGATCATGTTTGTGGAAAAAATATGATTTTTTTATTTTCACGTCCGGGCGTTATAAACTTCTGTGAAGCACTTGGGGGTTCAAAGCGCTCACCACACATCTAGATAAGTTCCTTTGGGGGTCTAGTTTCCAAAATGGGGTCACTTGTGGGGGGTTTCCACTGTTTAAGCACATCAGGGGCTCTCCAAACGCGACATGAGACCCGCAGACCATTCCATCAAAGTCTGCATTACTAAACGTCACTACTTCTCTTCCGAGCCCCGATGTGCGCCCACACAGTAGTTTTCTCCCACATATAGGGTATCAGCGTACTCAGGACAAATTGGACAACAACTTTTGGGGTCCAATTTCTCCCCTTACCCTTGGGAAAATAAAAAATTGGTGACTAAAAGATCATTTTTGTGGGAAAAAATAGGATTTTTTATTTTCATGCCCATGCATTATAAACTTGTGTGAAGCACTTGGGGGTTCAAACTTTTGGGGTCCAATTTCCATGGGAAAAATCAAAAATTGGGGACTAAAAAATCATTTTTGTGGAAATTTTAATTTTTTTTTCACACCCAGGCATTATGAACTTTAGTGAAACACTTGGGGTTCAAAGTGCTCACAACAGATCTAGATAAGTTCCTTAGGGGGTCTAGTTTCCAAAATGGTGTCACTTTTGGGGGGGTTTCCACTGTTTAGGCACATTAGGGGCTCTCCAAACGCGACATGGCATACAATCTCAATTCCAGCCAATTTTGGTTTGAAAAAGTCAAACGGCGCTCCTTCCCTTCCGAGCCCGGCCGTGCGACCAGACAGTGGTTTTCCCCCACATATGGGCTATCGGCGTACTCAGGAGAAATTGCACAACAACTTTTTCTGTCCATTTTCTCCTTTTACCCTTGTTAAAATATTTTTTCCTTCTAAATTGCTTCAGCTTCTGTAAAGCACCTGAACGGTTAATAAACTTCTTGAATGTGGTTTTGAGTACCTTTAGGGGTGCAGTTTTTAGAATGGTGTCACTTTTGGGTATTTTCTGCCAAAATGACTTCAAATGTGAGGTGGTCCCTAAAAAAATGGTTTTGTACAATTTGTTGTAAAAATGAGAAATCGCTGGTCAACTTTTAACCCTTATAACTTCGTAACAAAAAAAAATTTGGTTTCAAAATTGTGCTTATGTAAAGTAGACATGTGGGAAATGTTATTTAGTAACTATTTTGTGTGACATATTTCTCTGTTTTAAGAGAATAAAAATTCAAAGTTTGAAATTAGCAAAATTTTCAACATTTTTGCCATATTTGCATTTTTTTCATAAATAACCACAAGTTATATTGAAGAAATTTTACCACTATCATGAAGTACAATATGTCACGAGAAAACATTCTCAGAATCGCTAAGGTCCGTTGAAGCGTTCCAGAGTTATAGCCTCATAAAGAGACAGTGGTCAGAATTATAAAAATTGGCCCGTTCATTAACGTGCAAACCACCCTTGGGGGTTAAGGGGTTAAACGCCGTCTTCCATTCATCACAGTGCTTAATGCGAATAAGATTATACGCCCCCCTATGGTCAAGCATGGTAAACCAACTAGCACCTTTCACTCTGAAGAATAAATTGGATATCAGGGTAACGGATACTGATATTTAACAGTGATCTTATTAAGGAGACGATAGTCAATACATAGCCTCAATGAACCATCCTTCTTGGCCACAAAGAAAAAGCCGGCACCTAAAGGTGAAGAGGACGGTCTAATATGACCCTTCTCCAATGTCTCCTTGATATAAGATCGCATAGCATCATGCTCAAGTAAAGACAAATTGAAGAGCCGACCTTTGGGAAATTTACAACCGGGCACTAACTCAATCGCGCAATCATAACTCCTGTGAGGAGGCAAGGACGCAGACTTACTCGCACTAAACACATCAATAAAATCAGCCAAATATTCAGGGACATCCTGAGACTGGGGAGAGGTAGAGAAAACAGGAGTGTCACAACGAACACATTGACAACCCCAACTGACCACAGACACAGACTTCCAATCCAAAACAGGATTATGGGTCTGCAACCAAGGAAAACCCAGTACAATAATGTCATGTAAATTATGGAACACCAAAAATTTACAATTCTCTTGGTGGTCCGGGGCTACCCGCATTATCATCTAGGTCCAAAACTGGGGTTTATTCTCCGCCAAAGGGGTAGCATCAATACCCTGCAAAGGAATAGGAGTCCGCAGGGGTACCATGGGAAAACCACAACGTTTGGCAAAGCTCCTGAATCAACAAAAGCCTTAGCAGAAAATGAAGATAAGGAGCAGATCAAGGTAACCGTTAAGAGGAAGTTAGGCTGTACATTGTCCAAAACAAATGAGCGAGCAAAACATTTTCCCCTCTTAGGGCAGACGGAAATAGCATGAGAGGCGTCCCCACAATAGAAGCACAACTTATTACGCCTTCTAAATTCTTGACTTTGAGCCCTAGAAACAACCCTATCACACTGTATGGGCTCAGAGGTTTGTTTGAAAGGCAACACCACCTCTCGCATAGTTTTACGTTCACGTAAACGTCTGTCAATTTGAATGGTTAATGACATAAAGTCGTTGAGACCAAAGGGGACAGGAAATACGACCATAACATCTTTTACGGTCTCTGCCAGACCTGTTAGAAAAAGAGCAGCTAGAGCATCATCGTTCCATTTAGTAAGGACTGCCCACTTTCGGAATTTCTGACAATATAACTCTGCCGCTTCCTGACCCTGGGTCAATGCCAATAAGGTTTTCTCAGCTTGATCAATAACATTAGGTTCATCATACAACAACCCCAGAGCCTGAAAAAACTCATCCACATTAGCCAAAACAGGGTCACCAGGTGTCAGGGAAAAAGCCCAGTCCTGAGCGTCGCCGCGCAACAAGGAGATGACAATTTTAACTTGCTGCACCGAGTTCCCCGAGGAATTAGGTTTCAAGGCAAAAAACAATTTACAATT
The DNA here is from genome assembly GCA_033576555.1 of Oophaga sylvatica. NCBI lineage: Eukaryota > Metazoa > Chordata > Amphibia > Anura > Dendrobatidae > Oophaga > Oophaga sylvatica. Next base: position 9,982 of record JARQOD010005828.1, read on the forward strand.
ATTCTTAAAGCTCAAAAATTTAGACCGATCCCCAGAAAATAAATCAGGAATAGGGATCTTAGGTTCGACAGCAGACAACTGAGCAAGATAGTCAGAAATACTCCGAACTTCAGCAGCCAGCTGCTCAACACGATCAGACAAATGCTTAGTCTCCATGAAGAAAAAAAAATCCTCCTACGGCCCCCAGAGAAAAAAGAGGAAAAAATATATAAAACATTCGGACAACTTTTTTTTTTTTACTATTCTTTCCTTCTTTAGAGTACCCTAGAATCTACAGTTGGGCCGGTGATTCTGTTATGATTCGGTAACTGAGGAGGATAATAGCAAAAATAGGCTAGGCAACCAGACACCCAGAGAGGTTGGTAACTTAGTGGATTGCAGACCCCTAAACTGACAACACAACTAGAATTAGCCAAGGGACGTACCTACGATGCCCTATGCGCCTCAACACAGCCAAAGAGTTAACTAAGCCTAAAGAGAGAAAGGGGAAAGCTAACTGCCCCGGAGTAGAGCCCCAAATGAATAGATAGCCCCCAAACATATATTGCCGGTGAGAAAGATGAAGCACAAACAGAGACAGAAAATAGAGTAAGCAAATGCTGGGGCCCAAGCTGTCTAGATAGAACAGGACAGAAAAGGATACTGTCTGCAATCCAGCAAAAACCCTAAGAAAAATTCCAACACGTCTGATATGCAAAAATACTGAGGCCACACGACCTCGCCCCCGCTAAATCAGAACTCTGGTGTGAACTGGAAGCAATTCAACAGGTACTGAAATAACAGGGAACCAGAAATACATAAGTTGTGGCAAATGAGACAAAGTCCAAGAGTCCAGCACAGGCCCCCGCAGGGAACCTGGCTTAACTAACTCCAGCAAGGCAGAAAACTGAGAAAAGCAAAAGGAAAACAAATGCCACAAAAATAAACAGCCAAATAACTTATCTGAAAGATGCAGGACACAGCAGGGAGTAAGCAGACTTCCAAATGGCTCAGGAAGAAACAAATCACCAGCAAGAATCATGGGAAGGCTGCTCACTTAAATCTCCCAGTCAATAACACCTGATCTCCAATCATCCCCCTCAGGTGATAGACTTCTGTTAGCCAGAGCAGCTTCATTACCAGCAGCAACCACCAGAGGGAGCCCAAATTCAGAAGTCAGATTAAAAGTGTTCACAACAGTGTATCACTGCGCTGCCGTGAAAGTTCACTGGAGTTCATCAGCTGATTAGCTCCAGTTCTCACACAGCAGTGCCGTAAGTGAACACCGGAGCTGCTGAACTCCGGTGAACTCTCATGGCATTGATACACTGCAGGAGTGATTAGTGGGTAGAGTGGTCACATCTCCTGATGTGACTGTTCTACACGTGAGATTGCCGTTGGACACTCGGTATTAAATGGACTACGTCGGACAGGATAGTATTTTACAGCTCTGGCAAAAATTAAGAGACCACCTCATGAAAACCCTGTCATAGGCAGCCCATTCTCCAGACCTGAACCCAATTGAAAACCTCTGGAATGTAATCAAGAGGATGATGGTTAGTCACAAGCCATCAAGCAAAGAAGAACTGCTTAAATTTTAGCACCAGAAGCAGTGTGAAAGACTGGTGGAAGCATGCCAAGACGCATGAAAGCTGTTTTTAAAAATCATGGTTATTCCACAAAATATTGATTTCTGAACTCTTCCTGAGTTAAAACATGAGTATTGTTGTTTCTAAATGAATAGGATCTTGTTTTCTTTGCATTATTTGAGGTCTGAAAGCACTGTTTTTTTTAATTTTGACCATTTCTCCTTTTTGAGAAAAAAAAATACATAATTTATTGCTTGGAAATTCGGAGACATGTTGTCAGAAGTTTATAGAATAAAAGAACAATTTACATTTTACTCAAAAATATACCTATAAAGAGAAAAATCATATAAACTGAACATTTGGAAGTGGTCTCTTAATTTTTGCCAGAGCTGTATGTTGGTTTATTATTTTTTGCTTGTTTGCACAGCACGCCGATACAGTTACATGCCACCCGGCCGCTATGGGGCCAGTCAGCAGGCACGGGGGGCCCGATGCCAGCAGTGGATCCCCCGCCCATCATCGCAAGTTCAGCTGTATCGGCATCCAGCCGATACAGCTGACCGCATTGATGAGAGAAGGAGCACTATGCTCCTTCTCCCATCATCCCCCTCTCAGCGTCTGACGTAGACACTGACAGCCTGCGCTCGCTGTCAGGAGATGAGCAGGGAGCAGCGTAGAAGCCAGGAGGAAGAGAGTTGAGCATTGGATTTATTTTTTTATGGAGGTGCATCGTATTATTATAGAGATCTGAGGGGGTGCATTATATTAGAGTCTGCCTTGGGGGCTGCATTATATTAGCGTCTGCCTGGGGGGCTGCATTATATTAGCGTCTGCCTGAGGGGCTGCATTATATTAGCGTCTGCCTATGGGGGCTGCTTTATATTAGAGTCTGCCTGGGGGTGCATTATATTACAGTCTGCTTATGGGGTGCATTATATTAGAGTCTGCCTATGGGGGAGCTGCTTTATATTAGAGTCTGCCTGTGAGGGGCTGCCTTTTAATTGAGTCTGCCTGTGGGGGGCTGCCTTATATTAGAGTCTGCCTGTGGGGGGCTGCCTTATATGACAGTCTGCCTATGGGGGGCTGCAATATATTACAGTCTGCCTATGGGGTGCTGCCTTTCATTACAGTCTGCTTATGGAGGGCTGCATTATACTATAGAGCAGTGGTCTCAAACTGCATTCCTCGAGGGCCGCAAACAGTGCGTGTTTTCAAGTTTTCCTTAGCATTGCACTAGGTGCTGGAATCATTATCTGTGAAGGTGATTAAATGATCACCTGTGCAATACAAGGAAATACTGAAAACATGACCTGTCTGTGGCCCTTGAGGAATGCAGTTTGAGACCTCTGCTGTAGAGTCTGCCTATGGGGAGGGCTGCATTATACAATATAAAGTCTGCCTATGGGGAGTGCATTATACCATATTGAGGACTATCTAGGGCCATCATACAGTGTGGGGATTATAGTGACAGGGCCATCATACAGTGTTGAAGCCATCAGTTTGGGGGTTACTAAGGGGTCAGTATGTATGCGGTGAGGGGGCATCATACTGTGTATAGGGGAGCTGTACAGGGGAGACACAGGGCATTATTAAATGTAAAGTGGGTACTTATAGGGGAACTCAGGTTACTGTGACTGTCAAAGGGGCACACAGGGAAATATTACATTCTAGGGGACAAAATGTGGGCACTGTTTTCTAGGGCACTTGCACCCGGCATTACTATATTATAGAGGGGTGATTTAGAATTTAAAGGGCACACAGAACAACCCAGCAGGCGCAGTAATAGGGACACACAAGGCAGCAGCGGCTCAGCATTGGGGTATCATCAGGATAAGAAGTTTGTGCAGGTTGGGGATAGATGGTGTCAGTGCTGAAAATATGAGATGTGAAATGTGTATTTTTTGCAATCCCTGCAGCCGAATCCCGGCTAGAGAAGTTGTCATGTCGGTCTGGGCCAGATGGAAAAGACGGGAAAAGTGAATGATTTCATCAGAAAGAACATCAGTGGTAAGTCACCATCTGTACCTGTGCAGTAATCACTTATATACACCATGTTCCAAATTATTATGCAAATTGGTTTTAAGTGTCACAGCGTTTTTGTTTTTTTTTGTAAATGAAACCCATTAATAGTATTGTGTCTCAGGGTTCTTTGAATCACTGAAATCAATCTCAGTTACCTGTGATAATTAGTTTTCCATGTGAGCCCAATAAAAGGAAAACTGGATGTTCCACACTATTAAGCAGACCAGAGTTTTCAAGTAACATGGGAAAGAAAAAGGATCTCTCTGCTGCTGAAAAGCATCAAATAGTGCAATGCCTTGGTCAAGGGATGAAAACATTAGATATTTCCCGAAAACTTAAGCGTGATCATCGTACTGTTAAGAGATTTGTGGCTGATTCTGAGCACAGACATGTTCGTGCTGATAAAGGCAGAATGAGGAAGGTTTCTGTCAGGCAAGTTCATCGGATTAAGAGAGCAGCTGCTACAAAGCCATTACAAACCAGCAAACAGATATTTGAAGCTGCTGGTGCCTCTGGAGTCCCTCGAACCTCAAGATGTAGGATCCTTCAAAGGCTTGCTGTGGTGCATAAACCTACTATTCGGCCACCCCTAAACAGTGCTCACAAGCAGAAACGGTTGCAGTGGGCCCAGACATACATGAAGACTAATTTTCAAACAGGCTTGTTTACTGATGAGTGTCGAGCAACCCTGGATGTTCCAGATGGATGGAGTAGTGGATGGTTGGTGGATGGCCACCATGTCCCAACAAGGCTGCGACGTCAGCAAGGAGGTGGAGGAGTCATGTTTTGGGCCGAAATCATGGGGAAACAGCTGGTAGGGCCCTTTAAGGTTCCTGAAGGTATAAAAATGACCTGCAAAGCATATAGAGTTTCTGACTGACAACTTTCTTCCATGGTATAAAAAGCAGAAACGTGCCTTCAGGAGCAAAATCATCTTCATGCATGACAATGCACCATCTCATGCTGCAAAGAATACCTCTGAGTCATTGGCTGCTATGGGCATAAAAGGAGATAAACTCATGGTGTGGCCACCATCTTCCCCTGACCTCTACCTTATAGAGAAGCTTTGGAGTATCATCAAGCAAAAGATCTATGAGGGTGGGAGGCAGTTCACATCAAAACAGCAGTACTGGGAGGCGATTCTGACTTCATGCAAAGAACTACAAGCAGAAACTCTCCAAAAACTCACAAGTTGTAATGGATGCAAGAATTGTGAAGGTGATATCAAAGAAGGGTTCCTATGTTAACATGTAACTTGGCCTGTTAGGATGTTTTGGAGTTAAATAGCTTTTTTGTTCAGTGAATGTGACCTCCTAATGCTGCAAATTCCACAAATGAGCATTTTCAGTTCTTTAAAGCATATCAAATGTTTAGAAATTCTACTGTGCCTAATATTTTGGAACAGTGCATTGTGAGTTTTTATTCATTTTGGATATTATACTGTTATCATTGGGAGGTTTCTTTGATAAAATTTGATATATACTCTAACGGGTGATCACTTTTATTAGACTGACTGTCATTTGCACGACCACTTAGGAAAATCAGAGAAAAATATCATTTGCATAATAATTTGGAACATGGTGTATTTTGTAGGGCTGGTATTTACCACTGACCATATGGCAGTAATATCCATCTTGGTCTTTATGTATAGCCTAGATGGTGGCCTGATTCTAATGCATCGGGTATTCCAGAATATGTATGTAGTTTATTTATGAAGATTTAAGAATAATGCAATGAATACACAGGATTTTCCGGGTAAAATATATACATTATCATTAAATGTTATTGCTCATAGAACTTAATACAACTTGAACGAAATTATTAAACAGATCATCAAAATATATAAACTATTGCATGAATATCTAACTGTATTTAAATAAATCATCGGACGAAAGAAGTACATCGACACTATAATATATTTGTTAACAATATCAACCCAAAATATTTTAATCGTTTGTTTTTTTTTTACTGTGTGCTTGAGGCTGTTGCTGGGGTGTATATAGAGGCTGCTGGGGTTATATAGAGGCTTCTGGGGTGTATATAGAGGCTGCTGGGGTTATATAGATGCTTCTGGGGTGTATATAGAGGCTGTTGGGGTGTATATAGAGGCTGCTGGGGTGTATATAGAGGCTGCTGAGCTGTATGTAGAGGCTTCTGGGGTATATATAGAAGCTGCTGGGGTGTATATAGGGCTGCTGGGCTGTATATAGAGGCTTCTGGGGTATATATAGAGGCTGCTGGGGTGTAATAGAGGATGCTAGGTGTATATAGAGGCTGCTGTGGTGTATATAGAGGCTTCTGGGGTGTATATAGAGATTGCTGGGGTGTTATGAGGCTGCTGCTGCTAGGTGTATATAGAGGCTTCTGGGTGTATATAGAGGCTGCTGGGGTGTATATAGAGGCTGCTGCTGCTAGGGTGTATATAGAGGCTTCTGGGGTGTATATAGAGGCTGCTGGGGTGTATATAGAGGCTTGTGGGGTGTATATAGAGGCAGATGGCGTATATATAGAGGCTGCTGGGGTGTATATAGAGGCTGCTGGGCATGTTATGAGGCTACGGCTGTATATAAGGCTGCTGGGGTGTATTTAGAGGCTTGCTGGGGTGTATATAGAGGCTGCTGGGTGTATTAGAGGCTGCTGGGCTGTGTGTATATAGAGGCTGCTGGGGTGTATATAGAGGCTGCTGGGGTGTATATAGAGGCTGTGGGGTGTATATAGAGGCTTTGGGGTGTATATAGAGGCTGCTGGGTGTATATAGAGGCTGCTGGCTGTTAGGTTGGTTATATAGAGGCTGCTGGGGTGTATATAGAGGCTTGCTGGGGATGTATATAGAGGCTTCTGGGTGTATATAGAGGCTCTGGGGTGTATATAGAGGCTCTGGGGTGTATATAGAGCTTGCTGGTTATATAGAGGCTCTGGGTGTTATAGAGGGCTCTACTGAAAAGTGCTGTTATATAGAGGCTGATGGGTGTATATAGAGGCTGTGGGTATATATAGAGGCTTTGGGTTGGTGTATATAGAGGCTTCTGGGGTGTATATAGAAGCTGCTGGGGTGTATATAGAGGCTTCTGCGGTGTATATAGAGGATGCTGCTGCTGGGGTGTATATAGAGGCTGCTGCTGGGGTGTATATAGAGGCTGCTGGGGTGTATATAGAGGCTGCTGCTGGGGTGTATATAGAGGCTGCTGCTGGGGTACATGTGAAGACTGCTGCTGGGGTATATGTGGAGGCTGCTGCTGCTGCTGGGGTATATGTGGAGGCTGCTGCTGGTGGGGTGTACGTGGAGGCTGCTGCTGGGGTTTATGTGGAGGCCGCCGGTCAGGGTACTTCCGCTGTGAGCAGCCGGTCATCTCCCGGCTGACGCCGGTCATCTCCCGGCTGCGTCGCCGCTGACCTCCATGTGAGTCGCACGTAGCCAGGGCCTGTGGGGTACTCGGCACCGAGCCCGTTCACTTCACTGGGGGATGTCACGGGTAGCACAGCTCGGTCCGTTGCCCTGGGCGCTCACTAAAAAGGGGATATTTACAGGGGATTATAAGTTTGTAGAAAATGTTCGTGACGCCACCTGTGGTTCCTGGTCAGGGTGACCAGCGCTGAAGGGTAGATCCTCTGAGGGTTGTTACTGGGCAGCAAGGTGTTAAGTCTCCCACAGGCAAGACTGATCCCTCAGGGTATATGGCGGTGTAATATAGGGGTGCAGGAGCAATAAGGCAGACACACACAAGAAAGTCTCTTTCTGTACCTTTACTGATGGTGAAGTTGTAGGCACGACCCGGGAAGCTGTCAGGGTGGAGGATGCACGTCCAGTAATCCCACTGAGTAGGTGTAGGGCCTCCTTACTCCTTTAAGTGTGTGAGTTTCTGACTTGCATAAAACAAAGCCTAACTCCGTCTTCTCAGCTACGCCCGGCTGACCTTGTAGTGAGGCCTTCTTGTGGACAGAACTAAGTCTCTATATGGCTGATCAGGCCAGACTCCTGTTCTTCCTGACCCCGGTTACGTATCAGCACTGTTGGGCCCCTGCGACCTGTAGTCCAGCAGGTCTCCGGTGTCTCCTACCAGTCGTGCAGATGCTGGCAAGCGCGGACCCGGTGTCCGGTGGTGCAGAGTGGAGGTAAGCTATCAATGCTGGTTAACCTCTGTTACTCTCTCTCTTCTTTCTTCCACCTGCCTTTCGTCCTACTCTCACCACTATCATAAGCACAAGCTAGCAGCAGATGTCAGCTTTCTTTATCTTCACCGCTCTCCAAGCGTCGGCACGCTTACTCACTAAAACGCTCACTGAAGGTCTCTCAGTAAACTTAATTTTGACCAGGCTAAGTGGTAATCTTTCCCACTACTACTGGACTCCACTCCTAAACTGAGTGTTTGCTGAAGTCTTCAGGCTTTCTCTTTCTGGCTAGTCTTTCCCTCTCAGCTTGTCTGAGGTAACTGCCGTTCTGACTAGAATCTCTCACAGTCTGCTCTAATCTCCTCTGCTGAGGTAAAAAACTGACACTCTGAGGTAAAACCAACGACTAGCTAACTCTCAGCTAGACTGCCTTCATCTCCCTGCTGTCGTCTCCAAGGGCTCCCTCTGGTGGCACCAGGAAAATGTGGAGTGTTGTGTGCTTATGGGTTGTTGTGGGTTTACCTTTCGTGCATCTTCCAGAGTAACATGTGGCTCCAGTCACAGCTGGGCTACACATCCCCCCTAGTTAATATCAGCACTCCCGGGCTGAAAAAGAAAACAATTTTTTTATAACATGAACAAATAACATAATTATAACTCTTCCCTTGCGGGAGGTAAGGACACTTTGAACGTTTCACAATACAAGTAACATATATACAAATATTTACACAAATCCTATTTACATTTTTACACTTGGATATTGGTTCTCTGGCTTAATTTGCTAGGCCTACTCTTGGTACCTAACAGGTAACCTGCCTTTTGTCGTGCGTACTGACCTACGTGGTGTTGCGTCAGGTATAGTAGCATCTGGCCTATCTGTCCTACGTGCCGGCAAACTGTAATACTGCCTTAACCTCTCTAAGGATCTGGCAAGCATACTGGTGGCTGGCGATGCGGTTCTATTTCGCTAGGGGATTCTTCTGGTAGTTCCACGTCTTAAGGTTCCACTTCTCCGGCACTCTACTTCTGGAGATGCTACGGGAGCAGGTTCCTCTTGAACTATTTCTTCTGCTGCGGCAACTGGCTCAACTGGACGTTGAAGCGCTTCTTGTGGTTGGTAAAATTGAAGTACTGGAATAATCACAGCATCCCCGATACAAGGCCAATCTGCAGGAAAATCTCCTAGGTCCGTGTGTATGACTTCACCTGGTTTCTCTTTTTCCATAACAGGTTCTTCTTCGTGAAGTTTCAACATGTCTGGACACAGTTTTAAGTGGTCTCTTGATACAGTGGTGGTCGTCTTTCCTCCATCTTTGCTAATGGTACAGGTTTTCCTATTGTCAAACTTGGAATTTTGCACGACATATGGCTCTTTTTCCCACTGATCGTCTAGTTTGTGCATTCTTCTTTTTCTTTTTAGCACAATCTCTCCAGGTGCAAAAGGTTCAGCTGGCGCACTTTTGTTGTAGTTCTCCTCTTGCTTTTCCCTTACTTTATTGAGACTATCTTCCACGCAGGCTTGTACTCTCCTGTACTGTTCCTGTCGATTCATGTCCCAATCTTCAGTAGTAATATCAGCTTCTGGTTCTACAACACCAAGTTCCAAATCCATGGGCAGCTTTCCTGGTCTTGCTCGCATAAAGTAGGCTGGGGTGCAATTGGTGGAACTCACAGGTATGTGATTGTACAGATCTTCAGCAGATCAATGACAATGTGATTCATCTTTTCACAGAGACCATTGGTTTGGGGGTGGTACGGTGTGGTTCTTATCTTCTTGCATCCGTACAAATGACAGAATTCCTTAAACAATTCGGCTTCAAAGGCAGGACCCTGATCAGTTAACACTTGCTCTGGATATCCATGGGGTCTGCAGAAATACACTTGAAACGTCTTTACTGTTGTTTCAGCTGTCAGATCTTTGACAGGGGCGACCACCAGGAACCTGGAATAGTGATCCACCATCGTCAGGGCATACGAGTATCCTGACCGACTGGGTGACAACTTTAAATGGTCCAAGGCCACTATCTCCAAGGGACGAGTCGTCTTGATGGGTTGCAGGGGTGCTTTCTGGCTGCTGTAGTCTTTTCTTCCGAGGCTACAGGACGCACAGTTTTTACACCACTTCTCAATGGAACTACGCATTCCCACCCAGTAGAAACGACACTTCAATAGGGTTTCCAGCTTCTTCCAGCCAAAGTGCCCCGCTCGATCGTGGTAGGCTTCCAACACCATCTGGATGTCCGTTCTGGGGACTACTATCTGCCATACCATCTCATGGGTTTTTGGGTTGACGTACCTTCGGCACAGCTTCTCACGGTAGATAAACAGCCGGCTTCTCTCATTCCACAGCTGCTTTGCTTGCTGAGACGCTTCCTTCTCCAAGGAGGATCCTTCCTGAGTTATCAGCTCCTTGATGCGGCTGACAACCGGGTCACTGTTCTGGGTCTCCTTCCAGCTGTGGTGAGGTAAAGGGTTTAACGTCTTACCACGCTGCCTCCTGTAGGCTCGTTGCTCGTGGATCATCCCATTTCTGTGGAATGCAGGTAGCTCAATCTCTTCTAGGTCATCCAATTCCTCTTCCGTGTCGACTCATGCGGCATTCTGGACAAGGCATCAGCGTTAGCATTCTTACGGCCTGCCCTGTACTTGATTGTGAATTGATAGTTCGACAGCCGAGCCATCCAACGTTGCTCCATGGCTCCCAGCTTGGCTGTTTCAAGATGTGTCAAGGGGTTATTGTCAGTGTAAGCAGTGAACTTGCTGGAGGCTAGGTAATGCTTGAATCTTTCTGTAATGGCCCAGACCAGCGCCAGGAACTCCAACTTGAAGCTGCTATAGTTCTCTGGGTTCTCTCGGTCGGCCGGAGCTTCCTGCTAGCATATGCGATGACTTTCTCGAGGCCATTTTGCTTCTGACTGAGGACAGCTCCCAATCCTCGTTGTGGCATCAGTGTACAGCAGGAACGCTGGCTGTAGTCAGGGTAGGCCTAAGGATTCATCGCCTGTCAGGATCTCCTTCATCTCCTTGAATGCCTCAGCTTGTTCTTTACCCCAGTGGAATGGAGGATTTCTGCTCTTGAGGGATTGTCCTACCAGAGGTCCTGCAGAGGCGCTGCTTTCTTGGTGTAGTCCTTTACAAACCTCCGGTAGTAACCTGTCAGTCCCAGGAACTGGCGCACCTCCTTGAGATTCCTTGGTTCTGGCCATTTCTGGATGGCGGTGACCTTCTCGGGGTCTGGTGCTACTCCTTCTGAGCTGACAATATGTCCCAAGTACTGTACCTTTTGTTTGAGCAGATGGCACTTTGAAGGCTTCAGTTTCATCCCGTACTTGGACAGTGACTCGAATACCTCTGCCAGGTGCTTCAGATGATCCTCATACGTCTTGGAGTACACAATTACGTCGTCCAGGTACAGCAACACGGTTTCAAAGTTGAGATGTCCCAGGCAACTCTCCATCACTCTCTGGAACGTTCCCGGGGCACTGCGAGTCCAAACGGCATCCTGTCAAACTCACAGAGTCCCATCGGGTGGTGAAAGCCGTCTTCTCCCGATCCTCCTCAGCCACAGCTACTTGCCAGTACCCACTAGTGAGGTCAAGGGTGGAAAAGTAGTTAGCAGTTTTTAAGGCAGCTAAGGATTCCTCAATGCTGGTAAAGGGTATGCATCCTTATGTGTAATGCGATTCACTTGTCTGTAATCTACACACATTCTCATGCTTCCGTCCTTTTTCCTAACTAAGACTAGAGGTGCTGCCCAGGGACTACAACTATCCCTTATCACCCCTGCTTCCTTCATGTCACGCAACATCTCCTTAGCTTTCTGGTAGTGTGCTGGAGGTATAGGCCTGTACCGCTCTTTAATGGGAGGATGGTTGCCTGTAGGGATATGGTGTTGTACTCCCTTAATTGTCCCAAAGTCAAGTGGGTGTTTGCTAAATACCTGTGTGTACTCCTGTACCACTCGTAGTACTCCCTGTTTCTGGTGGGCTGGAGTGGTGTCTGTCCCGACATGGAGCTGCTGACACCAATCCTCCACCTGGGTTGCTGGGTCGTTATCCTCCGCTGGCTGGCGGGAGGCTAAGGACTCCGTAGTGAGAATGGAGTTGTTATCTACAGTATGTAATTTAGCAACAGTAGCATAACGTGGTAAATTCACTTCATCTTCTCCCCAGTTGAGAAGACGTACTGGTACCCTCCCATTTCGTACTTCCACTACCCCTCTAGCAGTCAAGAGTGTAGGTCTGTGCTCTGAACAATGGGGCTCTACTACTGCTTGGTAGTTCTGTCCTCTCAGACCTATTGCTGCTCTACACCATATAAGCATTTCACTCATTGGGGGTATCACAATGGGGTTCGGGTCTGTTACCCGTACATTACCAATTTCACCATCTGCAGCTTTTGCTTGCTGCTGGCACATCAGGGCCCGGATCTCCCTCTGGATCACTCCCTTTTGCTTTGGCTTGGCAACTTCAGCGAGCTGTTGGAGCAAAACACAACTTCTCCCAGACAGTTACTGATAATGTTTGTACATAAAACCACATTTAAGCCATTTTCCTCATTTACAGTTTTTACTACTAAGAGTCCCTGGTCCTTCAGCTCCACTTTGCCCACCTTTACGTCCACGTTTTTGGCTCCGAGTATATCAACAGGGAGACCATTAGAGACATACACAGCAAAGTCAGGGCTCGGGGCTGGAGACTGTCCATGGACCAAAACTTATTATACAGGACATCAGGTATGATGGTCACCTGAGATCCAGTGTCCAGCAGGGCAGGGATTGCGATCCCGTCCAGGATGATGGACAGGTAGGGTCTTCCTCCCACAAACCTGCGGTTCCAGTCTGAGGAGCCTGAAGAGTCTATTCCTGGGTGTTGGCCCTCGGACCCAGGATCTGCTCATTTAAAGGACACTGTCAAACTAGATGACCTTCTCTGTTGCAACGGTAGCAGATGATCTCACGGCGAGGATGGTGCTGATCAGGGGTCGCTCCTGGGGTGGCGTTGTCCTCCTCCGGTGGGGCGACGTCCTCCTTCTCCTCCGGTTCATCCAAGGGACATCCTCTGGGCAGTCAGCTAGCAGGATCTTTCCTCCTTCCTCCTTCCGCAGTTGCAGGGCACTCATTACAGCGGCCAGGTTTTTAGTCAGCTGGCGCACTTCTGAGCGCAGACCAACTCAGTAGGGGCGCCACCTGCGTTTTGGCTTCCGCCACCAGCGGGGAAAAGGTGGATGCTGCTGGCTTTAGAGTGGCTTCACCCGGGTGACACTGGGTTGCCACCTCGGGCGTCTCCAGGGGTCGCAGTTGAGTCGCACGTACCAGGGCTTATGGGGTACTCGGCACCGAGCCCGTTCACTTCAATGGGGGAGAGGTCACGGGTAGCGCAGCTCGGTCCGTCGCCCTGGGCGCTCATTCAAAAGGGGATATTTACAGGGGATTTAGGAATGTTCGTGACGCCACCTGTGGTTTCTGATCAGGGTGACCAGCGCTGCATGGTGAATCCTCTGAGGGGTTGTAACTGGGCAGCAAGGTGTTAAGTCTTCCACAAGTAAGACTGATCCCTTGAGGTATATGGCGGTGCAGGGGTGCAGGCAATAAGGCAGACACACACAATGAGTCTCTTTCCGTACCTTTACTGGTGATATTTGCAGGCACGTCCCGGGAGGCTGCTCAGGGTAGAGGATGCACGTCCAGTAATCACTGAGTAGGTGTAGGGCCTCCTTACGTCTTCATATGTGTGAGTTTCTAACTTGCATGAAGCTAAGTTTAACTCTGTGTGAATCAGCTACGCCGGCTGACATTGTGGTGGAGCCTTCTTTTGGACAGAACTAAGTCCTCTATGGCTGATCAGGCCTGACTCCTGTTCTTCCTGACCCCGGTTACGTATCAGCACTGAAGGGCCCCTCTGCGACCTGAAGTCCAGCAGGGTCTCCGGTTTCTCCCACTAGCCGTGAAGGTACTAGCAAGCTCGGACCCGGTGTCCGGTTGTGCAGAGTGGAGGTAAGCTATCGTTGCTATTTCTCCTCAGTCACTCTCTCTTTCCTTTTTTCCACTTGCCTGTCGTACTACTCACACCTTTAACATAAGCACAGGCAACAGTAGGTGTCAGCTTCCTTCTTTTCACCGCTCTCTAACTGTCACGCTGTATCACAGATACACATATGATGTCAGTAATCAATACTAAGAGGGACAACATGCAATATAACATATAAATAGGAAATCTCAACATGTATATAAAGTATAGTATTACCTGACATAATATCCGTTGTACTGTGGGTGAATCCTGAAGACGTATAATACTGTACTCAGGCTGCAGGTGGACCGGGGTCTATGCTGACCCTAAACTGGGGACCTGACTCGTCCCTCAACCTGGAGGTACTGTTAATGGTACAGAGGTCCAGGCCGCCAACGTAACCCTGTCTCCTATAAGTCCCTGACAACTGTAATCTAGTCCTCAGAAGGACCCTGATTACCACACAGGGAATAGGCAGGTTACTGCTTAACAAACAGTACAGACAAACGAGACAGACAGGGGACAAAGTAAACACTGTCTTGCATACAACACTTAAACACAGAGGGAACACAAAAGGTCTAGGAGATAAACTATAATCGAGGAGAGGAGAAACCACAAAGGAACTCTTAACTTAAGTCTTCTCATGACCTGATCCAAACTACTGGTCTGCATGTAAGCTTTCACCGGCATCTAACAAGCAGACTGGCAGGTATATAAAGGAAGCTAATTAGTGCATAATCAAAAGCAGCCGGGCGAGGCTGGACCTAGTCTTAGCCAAGAGCTAGGTAAAATTAACTCCCTCACTACCAAACACAAAGAAACAGCAACTCAGCTGCGAGAAGTCAGAATGTGCAATCGCGACGATCTTCGTGGCGATACACCCATGACAGTACCCCCCCTTCTACGAGGGGCGTCCGGACCCTCAGGGCCAGGTCTGCCCGGGTAAGTTGTGTGGAAGGTCCGAACCAATCGATCTGCGTTAACATCAGACGCAGGAACCCACGTCCTCTCCTCAGGACCATACCCCTTCCAATGAACCAAGTACTGAAGGGACCGGCGATTCAGACGTGAGTCAATGATCTTCGACACTTGAAATTCTAAGTTACCATTGACCACCACTGGAGGAGGAGGTAGAGGTGACGGTATAACTGGCGCCACGTACCTCTTAAGCAACGATTTGTGGAACACATTGTGGATTTTAAACGTAGGAGGAAGGTCCAGACGAAATGCCACAGGATTAATTATAGAACTGATCCTGTATGGACCGATGAACCTGGGACCCAGTTTCCAGGAGGGAACCTTGAGTTTTATATTCTTGGTAGACAACCATACCAGATCGTTCACACAAAGGTCTGGACCAGACACTCTCCTCCTATCAGCCCTCCGTTTGTAACGGTTCCCCATAGCACTCAGATTATTCAGTACTCCTCTCCAAACTGAAGCAAGTGACGACGAAAATCGTTCCTCCTCAGGAACCCCAGAAGGGCCCCCCCCATTGAAAGTACAAAACTGGGGTGAAAACCATATGCCCCAAAAAACGGGGACTTACCAGTGGACTCGCTCCGCCTATTGTTAAGAGCGAACTCTGCCAGAGGCAAGAAAGAAGACCAGTCCTCCTGGTTCTCTGAGACAAAACACCGAAGATATGTCTCTAGGCTCTGATTCAGACGCTCTGTCTGACCATTGGTCTGCGGATGAAAAGCCGAAGAAAATGACAACTGCATCCCCCGACGTGAACAAAATGCCCTCCAGAATTTGGACACAAACTGAGACCCCCTATCTGACACCACATCAGAAGGCAACCCGTGAAGTCTCACAATCTCCCCAATGAAACACCTGCGCCAGAGTTTTAGCATTAGGAAGAGCAGGAAGAGCAATGAAATGTGCCATCTTACTGAACCTGTCAACTACAACTAGAATGACAGTCTTCCCTTACGACGGAGGGAGGTCCGTAATGAAGTCCATAGACAGATGAGTCCATGGACGCTCCGGAATTTTCAAAGGCAAGAGGGTCCCAGACGGACGGTATGTGGGGTCTTAGAGCGAGCACAAACTCCACAGGACGCGACAAAAGTTATTACCTCTTTATTTAAGTTAGGCCACCAAAACCGGCGAGAAAGGAGATCTACAGTTGCTTTACTCCCTGGGTGTCCTGCTAAAGCAGAATTATGATGTGCCTCGATAACCCTTTGTCTCAACTGATTAGGAACAAACAGTTTCCCTGGAGGTCCTACAGGGGCGTCCCCCTGAGCCTCCAATATCTCCTCCTCAAGCTCAGAGCATACAGCCGACACCACAACTCCCTCCTGAAGGATAGAAACCGGGTCATCCGTCTTCCCGGCCCCCGGGAAACTACGAGATAAGGCATCAGCCTTTACATTTTTTGACCCAGGACGATAAGTGACGACAAAATTAAACCTGGTAAAAAACAACGACCATCTAGCTTGTCTAGAATTCAGACGCTTTGCAGATTCTAAATACAGCAGGTTCTTGTGATCAGTAATAACGGTGACCGGGTGGACTGCCCCCTCCAAAAAGTGACGCCACTCCTCAAAAGCCAACTTAATGGCCAAGAGTTCCCTATTGCCGACATCATAATTCCTCTCGGCGGGCGACAATTTCTTGGAGAAGAAAGCGCACGGACGCCATTTACCAGGGGACGGACCTTGGGATAATACTGCACCCACCCCCACGTCAGACGCGTCTACCTCCACAATGAACGGTTGTGATGCATCAGGTTGGATGAGTATGGGGGCCGAAGCAAAACATTTTTTCAAGGAGGAAAATGCTTGACAAGCTTTGTCAGACCACCTAGAAAAATCCGTCCCTTTTTTAGTCATGTCAGTGAGAGGTTTGACAACAGATGAGAAATTACGAATAAATTTCCGATAGTAGTTAGCAAACCCCAGGAAACGCTGCAGTGCCTTAAGATCCTCTGGCCGATCCCATTCAAGCACTGCTCTCACTTTCTCAGGGTCCATACGGAAACCGGAAGCTGACACCAGGAAACCCAAAAATTGAAGTTCCTGTACGGCGAATACACACTTTTCCCATTTGGCGAACAACTTATTATCTCGCAAGATCTGTAACACCTGTCTCACATGCTCCTGATGAGACACAAGATCTGGCGAGTAAATTAAGATGTCATCTAAATAAACGACCACAAACTGCCCCACAAGGTGGCGAAAGATGTCATTAACAAAATGTTGAAACACCGCCGGGGCAGTAGTCAGACCAAAAGGCATGACAAGGTTCTCATAATGTCCTTCCGGAGTGTTAAACGCCGTCTTCCACTCATCCCCCTCCTTTATCCTAATCAGATTATACGCCCCCCTGAGATCCAACTTAGAGAACCATTTGGCGCCCACAATCTGATTGAAGAGATCAGGAATAAGTGGGAGCGGATACGGATCTCGGACCGTAATCCGATTAAAGCTCACGGAAATCCAAGCAAGGGCGTAGGCCTCCATCTTTTTTTTCACAAAGAAGAACCCCGCGGCCACTGGGGAAGATGAAGGTCTAATATGCCCCTTGGCCAGACTTTCCGAAATATAATCCTTCATAGCCTGCCTCTCAGGACCAGAAAGGTTATATAACCTAGATTTAGGTAATTTAGCATCAGGAAGCAATTTAATTGAGCAGTCATACGCACGATGAGGAGGTAACTCTTGACACCCCTCCTCCGAGAACACATCCTCAAAGTCCTCCAGAAAAGGAGGCAAGGCTCTAGGCAAGACCGCACTGATGACCGTTTTCATGCAGTTATTCTTGCAGAATTCACCCCACTGGCTTATCTCTCTGGATTGCCAATTAATCACTGGGTTATGTTTAGCCAACCAAGGAAGTCCCAACACAATAGGAGTAGGAAGACCCTCCAACACATAACAAGACAATTGTTCTTTATGTCTTGCCCCTACTCGAAGGTCTATGTTATGAACAGCTTGTACAAAGCTACCTTGACCGAGAGGTCTGGCGTCAATAGAGAATATAGGGATCGGTTTGGCCAATACACTCAGTTGCATACCTTGCACCTGGGCAAACCGAGCGTCCACCAGATTAGCCCCAGACCCACTATCAAGAAGAACAGAAATCCTCTCAACTCTCGTACCAACCACCACCTCCGCAGGAACGAGAAACTGAGACGGACCTAGGGACGAAACACACACTCCCTGTTGTGAATGGGTTTGAGATGAGTTCTGAGCAGAGGCTCCCTCTGGTGGTTAAAAGCGGTGCTAGTGAAGATTGTGAGGACTGGGAATCAGGTGTTACTGACTGGTCTTATATAAGGGAGTCATTTTCCCATCAGGGTTGCCGGTGATCAATTGTTCTGGTCTGAATCCTTCATTCCAGTTTCCTTTGTAGCCTGCTGTGTCGTGTCTGCATCTCCTGCTTACAGATAAGACTTTTGCTTCTTTTGTGTTTTTGCTATATTTTTGCATTTTGTACTGCACTTCTTTGGGGGCCTTCAGGGTCCCCTCCGGGGGCTTCTGCCCTCTCAGTTTAGTTCAGCCACTGAGTTTTGTTCTTTTGCTTTTTCCAGTTTTTTCAGTGGCTGCTGTTTTGATTTTGTTACACCAGAGAACTAATTTAGGTGGTAGAGGTCGTGTGATCTCAGGTGATTTTGAAATTAGTAGAGTTGGTGCTTTTCAGGGTTTTCTGGGATTGCAGTAAGTACTCTTCCTATCCTTTTCTATTTAGATAGTTTGGGCCCCAGCGTTTGCTCATACTATTTTCTTTCTGTGTCAGTATTTCCTCTTGTCTAACCGCCATTACATGTTTGGGGGCTTTCTATTATCTTTGGGGTTCTGCTCCGGGGCAGATAGCTTTCCTGTTTCTGTCTTTAGGTGTAGTTAGTTTCTCAGGCTGTGACGAGGCGTCTAGGACCAACGTAGGAACGCTCCACGGCTGCCTCTAGTTGTGGTGGTTAGTCAGGTACTGCAATCTCATAGATTCCAACTGCTCTGGTGTATTGCCTTTTTGCCTGCTCTCCTCAGCTACCGAAACATAACAGTATCACCGGCCTAAAAAATTGAAAATTGTATGGTACTCACAGAAGGGAAAAATATTGTGAAAGAAAAAAGGTTGTCAGAGTTGTCAGAGATATTTTTCTGTTTGTTGCATTTTTTTTTTTTTTTCCCTCTGTATCTCTGGGTGCTGGGGAGGATCTTTTCTCCAATGGAGTTTGCACGGTTGTCTGGCTGTGTGGATCAGCTTGCCACTGAGGTTCAGAGTATTGCTGCATATCTTGCTAGGTTGCCTGTTGTGGAACCTAGGATTCCCATGCCAGATTTGTTTTTGGGGATCGAGCTAAGTTTCAGAATTTCAAAAATAATTGTAAATTGTTTTTTGCCTTAAAATCTAAGTCCTCAGGAAACGCAGCGCAGCAGGTTCAAATTATCATCTCTCTCCTGCGCGGCGATCCTCAGGATTGGGCTTTTTCCCTGATACCTGGGGATCCTGTTTTGAGTGATGTTGATGCGTTTTTTCAGGCTTTGGGGTTATTGTACGATGAGCCTAATGTCACTGATCTAAGCTGAAAAAACCTTGTTGGCATTAAATCAGGGGCTTGATGACGCTGAGTTATACTGTCAGAGATTCCGTAGGTGGGCAGTCCTGACCAAATGGAATGACGACGCTTTGGCGGCCCTTTTCCGGAAGGGTCTGTCAGATAATGTAAAGGATGTTATGGTGGGATTCCCTGTCCCCTCTGGTCTCAATGATTCTATGTCATTAGCGATTCAAATTGACAGACGTTTGCGTGAGCGGAGAAGTATGCGTGGAATGGTGTTGCCTTGTGAGCCAGCTTCTGAACCCATGCAGTGTGATAGAGTGGTGTCTGGGGCACAGCGTCATGAGTTTCGAAGGCGCAATGGGTTATGTTTCTACTGTGGTGATGCCTCTCATGCTATTTCAGTCTGCCCTAAGCGGGAAGACGTTTTGCACGCTCAGTTGTCTTGGGTAGTGTTCAGACTAAGTTTTTATTAACTGTCACTCTGATATGCTCTCTGTCCTCATTTTCTGCTCAGGCTTTCGTTGATTCTGGAGCAGCTATTAACCTGATGGATTATGATTTTGCTAAACGTTGTGGGTTTCCCTTGATACCCCTACAGAAGTCTATTCCCCTACTGGGGATCGATTCTACCCCTTTGGCTGAGAATAAACCCCAGTTTTCTACTCAGGTGATAATGAGGGTTGAACCTGATCACCAGGAGTGCTGCAAATTTTTGGTTCTATATAATCTGCATGACATTATCGTGCTGGGTTTCCCTTGGTTACAGTCTCATAATCCTGTTTTGGATTGGAAATCTGTGTCTGTAACCAGTTGGGGCTGCCAATGTGTTAATACCAACACTCCTGTTTTTTCTGCCTCCCCCCAGGCTCAGGATGTTCCTGACTTTTTGTTTGATTTTTCTGATGTGTTTAGCGAAAGTAAATCTGCATCCTTGCCTCCCCATAGGAGCTATGACTGCGCTATTGAATTAGTGCCGGGTAGTAAATTCCCTAAAGGTCGCCTTTTTAACTTGTCTGTACCTGAACATGACGCTATGCGGTCTTATATCAAGGAATCATTGGAGAAGGGTCATATCAGACCATCCTCTTCACCCTTAGGTGCCGGTTTTTTCTTTGTGGCCAAAAAAGATGGTTCATTAAGGCCGTGTATTGATTATCGTCTCTTGAACAATATTACTGTGAAATATCAATACCCGTTACCCTTGATTTCTGACCTGTTTTCCAGGGTGAAAAACGCTACTTGGTTTACCAAGCTTGACCTCAGGGGGGCGTATAACCTTATTCACATTAAGCACGGGGATGAATGGAAGACGGCATTCAATACCCCTGAAGGGCATTTTGAGTACCTAGTGATGCCCTTTGGGCTCACTAATGCTCCTTCCGTCTTCCAGTCCTTCATGAATGACATTTTCAGGGATTTTGTGGATAAATTTCTGATTGTTTATTTGGATGATATCTTGATTTTTTCTAATGACTGGGACTCTCATGTGAAACATGTTCGAACTGTATTCCAGATTTTGAGAGAGAATGCTCTGTATGTGAAGGGATCAAAGTGTCTTTTTGGCGTACAGAGGATCTCATTTCTGGGATTCATTTTGTCCCCATCTGTTATTGAAATGGACCCGGTCAAGGTTCAGGCCATCTGTGATTGGGTCCAACCTACTTCATTAAAGGCTCTTCAGAGATTTTTGGGTTTTGCCAATTTTTATCGTAAATTTATTGGTAATTTCTCGGTTATTGTTAAACCATTAACTGATTTGACCAGAAAGGGTTCTGATGTGGTGAATTGGCCTCCTGAGGCAGTCTCTGCATTTCAGGAACTTAAGCAGAGATTCACTTCTGCTCCTGTTCTACGGCAGCCTGATGTTTCTCTGCCATTTCAGGTGGAGGTTGATGCCTCTGAAATTGGGGCAGGTGCCGTTTTGTCCCAAAAAGATCCAGAGACCTCTAAAAGTAACCCTTGTGCCTTTTTCTCTCGAAAATTTTCTCCTACTGAACGTAATTATGACGTGGGTAATCGGGAGTTGTTGGCCATGAAGTGGGCTTTTGAAGA
This sequence comes from Oophaga sylvatica, assembly GCA_033576555.1. Classification (NCBI taxonomy): domain Eukaryota; kingdom Metazoa; phylum Chordata; class Amphibia; order Anura; family Dendrobatidae; genus Oophaga; species Oophaga sylvatica. Next base: position 31,254 of record JARQOD010005828.1, read on the forward strand.
GTGGAGACATTGGCTGGAGGGAGCCAAACATCAGGTGGTGGTCCTTACGGACCATAAGAATCTGGTCTATCTGGAATCTGCCAAGCGACTCAATCCTAGACAGGCCAGGTGGGCCTTGTTTTTCACACGTTTTAATTTTGTGGTTTCCTTTCTTCCTGGCACTAAGAATGTTAAGGCGGATGCCCTCTCGAGGAGTTTCCTTGCGGACTCTCCTGAGTTATCTGATCCTTCTGTTATTTTGAAAGAGGGTGTAGTTCTTTCCGCCATCTCGCCCAATTTGAGACTTGCTCTGGAGGGGTGTCAGGAGGATAGGCCCGAGCGCTGCCCTGTTGGAAAATTGTTTGTCCCGGACCAATGGAAAAAGAGTGTGATGTCTGAGATTCATTGTTCCGCATTGGCTGGGCATCCCGGAATTTTTGGTACCAGAGACTTGGTTAGTCGGTCCTTTTGGTGGCCTACCTTGTCTCGTGATGTCAGGGAATTTGTGCAGTCCTGCGGGACTTGCTCTCGCTCCAAGCCTTGCTCTCGCTCTAGTGGTTTGTTGATGCCATTGCCTGTGCCCAAGAGACCATGGACCCATATCTCTATGGATTTCATTTCCGATCTTCCTGTTTCTCAGAGAATGACCACCATCTGGGTAATTTGTGATAGGTTTTCCAAAATGATACATCTTGTGCCATTACCTAAGTTGCCTTCCTCCTCTGAATTGGTGCCGTTGTTCCTTCAGCACGTGGTTCGTTTACACGGCATTCCTGAGAACATTGTGTCTGACAGAGGAGTCCAGTTTGTTTCCAGATTTTGGAGGACTTTTTGTTCTAAACTGGGTGTTCAATTGTCTTTCTCCTCGGCATTTCATCCTCAGACCAATGGTCAAACTGAGAGAACAAACCAGACATTGGAGACTTATCTAAGATGCTTTGTGTCTGCTGATCAGGATGACTGGGTCTCTTTTTTGCCTTTGGCTGAGTTTGCTCTTAATAATAGGGCTAGCTCTGCCACTTTGATGTCTCCGTTTTTCTGTAATTCTGGGTTTCACCCTCGATTTTCTTCAGGACAGACGGAGGCTTCTGTCTGTCCAGGTGTTGACTCTGTTGTGGAGCGTATGCAGCAGATTTGGGACCAGGTAGTGGAGAGGTTGTCCCTCTCTCAGGAGAAGGCCCAGCGGTTTGCTAACCGGCATAGGACTGATGGTCCTCGGTTTAAAGTGGGGGACTTGGTCTGGTTGTCCTCAAAGAATATTCCTATGAGAGTAGCATCTCCTAAATTTAAGCCTAGGTTCATTGGACCTTATAAGATCATGGAGATTATTAATCCTGTTTCTTTTCGTTTGCTTCTTCCAGGGACATTTAAGATCCATAACGTGTTCCACAAGTCCTTGTTGAAGAGGTTTGTTGAGCCAGTGGTTCCTGCTGCTGTGCCTCCTGACCCTGTTTTGGTTGAGGGCAATCTGGAGTATGTGGTTGAGAAAATATTGGATTCTCGTTTTTCTAGACGGAAACTCCAGTATTTGGTTAAATGGAGAGGTTATGGTCAGGAAGACAATTCTTGGGTGTTTGCTTCGGACATCCATGCTAGGAGACTTATCCGTGCATATCATAGAACTCATCCTGACCGACCTGGTTGCTCAAATGAGGGTTCGGTGACCCCTCCTCAAGGGGGGGGTACTGTTGTGAATGGGTTTGAGATGAGTTCTGAGCAGAGGCTCCCTCTGGTGGTTACAAGCGTGCTAGTGAAGATTGTGAGGACTGGAATCAGGTGTTACTGACTGGTCTTATATAAGGGAGTCATTTTCCCATCAGGTTGCCGGTGATCAATTGTTCTGGTCTGAATCCTTCATTCCAGTTTCCCTTGTAGCCTGCTGTGTCGTGTCTGCATCTCCTGCTTACAGATAAGACTTTTGCTTCTTTTGTGTTTTTGCTATATTTTTGCATTTTGTACTGCACTTCTTTGGGGGCCTTCAGGGTCCCCTCCGGGGCTTCTGCCCTCTCAGTTTAGTTCAGCCACTGAGTTTTGTTCTTTTGCTTTTTCCAGTTTTTTCAGTGGCTGCTGTTTTGATTTTGTTACACCAGAGAACTAATTTAGGTGGTAGAGGTCGTGTGATCTCAGGTGATTTTGAAATTAGTAGAGTTGGTGCTTTTCAGGGCTTTCTGGGATTGCAGTAAGTACTCTTCCTATCCTTTTCTATTTAGATAGTTTGGGCCCCAGCGTTTGCTCATACTATTTTCTTTCTGTGTCAGTATTTCCTCTTGTCTAACCGCCATTACATGTTTGGGGGCTTTCTATTATCTTTGGGGTTCTGCTCCGGGCAGATAGCTTTCCTGTTTCTGTCTTTAGGTGTAGTTAGTTTCTCAGGCTGTGACGAGGCGTCTAGGACCAACTTAGGAACGCTCCACGGCTGCCTCTAGTTGTGGTGGTTAGTCAGGGTACTGCAATCTCATAGATTCCAACTGCTCTGGTGTATTGCCTTTTTGCCTGCTCTCCTCAGCTACCGAAACATAACACTCCCAGGCCGTCGTCCACCACACAACCTGGGATCAACAGTTTTCCGGCGACTTTTTTGCTCAATGAGGCACGGGACGGACACCCCTCAACAAAATGTCCCTCTTTCCCACAGAAGAAACACCTTCTTGTCTTGCGGCGCACCGCCGATCCCCCCCTACGAAATGATGTCCCTCCCAACTGCATAGGCTCCTCAGAACAGACCAGGGGAACCTCAATATAAGGGACCTTTAGTAGTAGGTGGAGTCACAACAGGGGGCGGAGTTACCTCGCACCTCTCCCGAAGCCGTCTATCAATACGAATAGCAAGGGCCATAGCAGCCTCCAGTGACGGAGGAGAATCATACTGAGCCAAAACATCTTTTAATTTGTCCGATAACCCTTGACAAAACAGGCTCCTAAGAGCTGGGTCATTCCACTGAGTATCTGTGGCCCATCTACGGAACTCAGAAGAAAATTCCTCCGCTGGACGATCTCCCTGCTGTATCTTACGTAACTTCATTTCAGCAAGGGAGACCCTATCCGGGTCGTCATATACCAGACCCAGGGCAGAAAAAAATCGATCTACTGACTGGAGAGCCGGGGAGCCCGGAGGAAGAGAGAACGCCCAGGATTGAGGGTCCCCTTGTAAGAGCGAGATGACAATTCCCACCCTCTGCTCTTCACTCCTCGATGACTGAGGCCGAAGCCGAAAATATAATTTACATGCCTCCCGGAAGGTAAAAAATTTGTCCCGCCCACCAGTGAACCTGTCCGGGAGAGCAACTTTAGGTTCAGACCTGGTTTGCTCCGGGGGAGACAAAACCCTGGACTTAATGTCCGTCAGCTTCATGGATAAACTCTGCAACTGCAGGGCTAGCTGGGCAACTGGATCCATGGTAGCTGGGGAGAATCTTTTTGGGCCGGTGAAAATGTCACGCTGTATCACAGATACACATATGATGTCAGTAATCAATACTAAGAGGGACAACATGCAATATAACATATAAATAGGAAATCTCAACATGTATATAAAGTATAGTATTACCTGACATAATATCCGTTGTACTGTGGGTGAATCCTGAAGACGTATAATACTGTACTCAGGCTGCAGGTGGACCGGGGTCTATGCTGACCCTAAACTGGGGACCTGACTCGTCCCTCAACCTGGAGGTACTGTTAATGGTACAGAGGTCCAGGCCGCCAACGTAACCCTGTCTCCTATAAGTCCCTGACAACTGTAATCTAGTCCTCAGAAGGACCCTGATTACCACACAGGGAATAGGCAGGTTACTGCTTAACAAACAGTACAGACAAACGAGACAGACAGGGGACAAAGTAAACACTGTCTTGCATACAACACTTAAACACAGAGGGAACACAAAAGGTCTAGGAGATAAACTATAATCGAGGAGAGGAGAAACCACAAAGGAACTCTTAACTTATGTCTTCTCATGACCTGATCCAAACTACTGGTCTGCATGTAAGCTTTCACCGGCATCTAACAAGCAGACTGGCAGGTATATAAAGGAAGCTAATTAGTGCATAATCAAAAGCAGCCGGGCGAGGCTGGACCTAGTCTTAGCCAAGAGCTAGGTAAAATTAACTCCCTCACTACCAAACATAAAGAAACAGCAACTCAGCTGCGAGAAGTCAGAATGTGCAATCGCGACGATCTTCGTGGCGATACACCCATGACACTAACAGTACCTCAGTTGACTCGGTGTTACAAATACTGCAGTTCCCTTTCCTTCACTTCTTTCTTAGGCTCTGTCCGAAGCAGCTATCAGGACCTTCCGTCAGACTGATCTGTGCACACTCCGAGAGTCACTTTCCACTTCCCTAGGGAACTAACAGTCAGCACGTTCTGAGGTAACAGTTTGTTTCTCTGCTTCTGTCTCATCTGACAGGAATCTCCGTCTGTCTGCACTCTGCTCTGAGCTCTGCTCTGACAGGAAATCAACTCCAAACGACCACACTGCTGCGTCTCTCTGGAATGTCTACTGCTTCATCTCTCCACACCCTTATATACTCTAAAGGGCTCCCTCTGGTGGCACTATAGGGAAATGTGAAGTGTGAATGAATATCGGGTGATTGTGAATTACCTTTCTGTGCATCCTCCTGGGTATATGTGGCACCAAGCGCAGCTGGGCTACACATCCCCCCTAGTTATATTCAGCACTCCCGGGCTGAAAAAGAAAACAATTTTTATAATAACAACAATAACATAACTCTTCCCTTGCGGGAGGTAAGGACACTTCAAACGTTACAATGTGTACAAATGGCAATAGAAAAATATCAAATACTTTCACACAAATAAATACAAGATTCTTGTGGAGGACCCGCACCAAACCTCCCACGGTGGTCCTGGGTGGGCTGCAGGACTTCTCCGCTGCAAACCTCACTCAAGGCCACACCATACGGGTCTTTCTAGAATGGCTTTACGTAAAACCAAGATGGGGCACCGAGTGCCAACTATTTACATTACAGTTTTTGGGCTGGCAAAGTCCTCAGCCACGCAGTCCTTCAAAAACAGCATTTATAGAAAAATCACATTTCTATCATAACCACTTTACACGACACATTACCCAACTGGGGTATACTACTTCAGACATCATCTACATATTCAATAAGGTGCAATTCTTCATAACTTTTTACAGTTCAGTAAACCCTGTCTGGGTTCTACTGTTCTTCTTTGAATATAGTGGCACCTTCCACACCTGGGGCTGGAAGTATGCGGTGCGCTCTGGAACGCATCACTAAGAGATCGTGTCCTGCTACCAGTATCTGAGTAGCTACAGTCCTCTTTTCAATTTTGCGATTTGTTTCAGGCCTTACAGGTGCCTCTTCTAAATACAAATTTGGCTCAATAGGGATTGCTGTAGCAGTCGCTATGCTCTGCAGCGTTTCCAATGGTGACGCATGTGCATGCAATGGCTCAGTAGGGGGCGCACTTGCAACTGTTGCGCTCTGTTGCGTTGCAGAATAGGATGCAGGATAGGATGCAGGTGCGCGGCCGGGCGCTGATGTGGCTGGGGCTTGGGACGCTGAGACACGGGGTACGTTTCCGGCTTCAGGGACGGGGTCGCTGACTCGGGAGTAGGGTTGAGCATTCCGATACCGAAACCCGGTTCCGATACCTGAAATCCTATGTAAGTCTATGGGAACAAAATATCGGAATTAAAAATATTCCGATATTTTGTTCCCATAGACTTACATTGGATTTCAGGTATCGGAACCGGGTTTCGGTATCGGAATGCTCAACCCTACTCGGGAGACATTCAGGGCATACCACCCCTTAATACCCCAGTGCCGCGTGTAGGTGACAACATCCCCGATAATTAGATCCCTTCCCGGGTGCCCCTCTGGCAGGTGAGACTCCACATCCCTGCGATTAACAAAGACCTCCTGGTACAGGCCTGGTTCATGGATGAACCCCCAACCTCCCTGGAGTTTGAAGTCTCTAATGGCCCCCTGGCGCCGCAGTTTCCGGAGCGTACCTTTGTCTCGCCTGACGTTCTCCTTGTCAGCAAGATCTTTCTCCCGATACCTCCGGCGAAGCTGCTGCGCCTCTCGCTGCTCCTGCTGCTGTCGCTGCTCATACTCCCGGCGTCGCCACTCGTTCTCCTTCTGGGTGGCGTATTCCACGTCGTCCAGGAGCTCCATCTCCTCCCAGTCGATCTCCATCGCTTGCGGCTGGGTTTCATCCGTCGTCGTCCCTACCGGGGGACTGCATTCCGCTGCGGCCTCTGGTTCCAGGCCTGGCTGGCATTCTGGTCCGGGCAGGGCCTCCTCAGCCTCCTTCCCTCCCGCGCGTCGGAGTCAGGATCAGCTCTTTTGGGGCCGGCCTCCGGTTCTTCATCAGCTGCTGGGTCCAGTGGTGGCGCGGGTGGCATTTGCGCATCTTGAGGGGAGAGCATCGCGTCCCACAGCAGCCGCTGTTTCAGGGCACGCCAGCTTTGCTCCATCGCCTCCATTTCTGCGCGGTGTCGGGCCATGTCCCTCAGCGCCGCATCCACCTCCTCCACTTTCTGCATTCTCCGGTCATCCGCCCGACCTGGGGACGGTTCAGGCACAGGCAGCAGCTCTTCAGGGGAACGGGGTCTGCGCACCGCCATTCCTCCACACAGCGTCTCCTGTCCCTCCGCCATCTCACTCCAGGCCAGACTGTGTGTTTCATCTGGAACAATCTGGATTTTTCCGTGGAGGCGGGACTTTCGCTTTCTCTTCTTGGCATAGAGGATGAAGAGGAGGCGGATCTCTCTTGCAGTGGGGCAGGCTCGGACATTGTAGTAACATTTAGACAAGGCGCCCATTACTTTCGCGCCACAGGAGGGGGTACGCCCACGAATACACGCCCCTCTTCTTCACCAGCGCCTCAGGGCGCGAATATAGCGGCAAAATGGCGGAAAATGGCGCCAAAAATCACAAAAACTGCACACAGTCTTTTTGCACAAAACAGTCCATTCCAGGCACACAGGACTTACATATTGCGAGCTTCGGATCCTGTTCGTGACGCCAAGTTAAGATGAGTCGCACGTACCAGGGCTTATGGGGTACTCGGCACCGAGCCCGTTCACTTCAATGGGGGAGAGGTCACGGGTAGCGCAGCTCGGTCCGTCGCCCTGGGCGCTCATTCAAAAGGGGGATATTTACAGGGGATTTAGGAATGTTTGTGACGCCACCTGTGGTTTCTGATCAGGGTGACCAGCGGTGCATGGTGAATCCTCTGAGGGGTTGTAACTGGGCAGCAAGGTGTTAAGTCTTCCACAGGTAAGACTGATCCCTCGAGGTATATGGCGGTGCAGGGGTGCAGGCAATAAGGCAGACACACACAATGAGTCTCTTTCCGTACCTTTACTGGTGATATTTGCAGGCACGTCCCAGGAGGCTGCTCAGGGTGGAGGATGCACGTCCAGTAATCACTGAGTAGGTGTAGGGCCTCCTTACGTCTTCATATGTGTGAGTTTCTAACTTGCATGAAGCTAAGTTTAACTCCGTGTGAATCAGCTACGCCCGGCTGACATTGTGGTGGAGCCTTCTTTTGGACAGAACTAAGTCCTCTATGGCTGATCAGGCCTGACTCATGTTCTTCCTGACCCCGGTTACGTATCAGCACTGAAGGGCCCCTCTGCGACCTGAAGTCCAGCAGGGTCTCCGGTTTCTCCCACTAGCCGTGAAGGTACTAGCAAGCTCGGACCCAGTGTCCGGTTGTGCAGAGTGGAGGTAAGCTATCGTTGCTATTTCTCCTCAGTCACTCTCTCTTTCCCTTTTTCCACTTGCCTGTCGTCCTACTCACACCTTTAACATAAGCACAGGCAACAGTAGGTGTCAGCTTCCTTCTTTTCACCGCTCTCTAACAGTACCTCAGTTGACTCGGTGTTACAAGTACTGCAGTTCCCTTTCCTTCACTTCTTTCTTAGGCTCTGTCCGAAGCAGCTATCAGGACCTTCCGTCAGACTGATCTGTGCACACTCCGAGAGTCACTTTCCACTTCCCTAGGGAACTAACAGTCAGCACGTTCTGAGGTAACAGTTTGTTTCTCTGCTTCTGTCTCATCTGACAGGAATCTCCGCCTATCTGCACTCTGCTCTGAGCTCTGCTCTGACAGGAAATCAACTCCAAACGACCACACTGCTGCGTCTCTCTGGAATGTCTACTGCTGCATCTCTCCACACCCTTATATACTCTAAAGGGCTCCCTCTGGTGGCACTATAGGGAAATGTGAAGTGTGAATGAATATCGGGTGATTGTGAATTACCTTTCTGTGCATCCTCCTGGGTACATGTGGCACCAAGCGCAGCTGGGCTACACACAGTCCTTTTATAGCCATATCCTTTAGGGCATCAAAGGTAGCGTCAGGATGATCCAAGGACCACCAGTGCACAGTTCTGCTTTCAGCTTGGGACCTCAGTCCCCGTACAAATTGTTCCTTCAACATTTTGCTTTCATTAATGGCACTTATAGTGTTGACCTGTTTGAGAGCACACAGGGCACCTAGTCGGCAGGCATAGTCCCTAATACTGTCATCTGGTCTCTGGGAGCATTGGTAAAACCTCATCCGGAGATCTGTTTCAGTGCGGTCCTCAAAAATAGTCTGTAGCTTTAAGAAAATTGAAAGCACTGATTCCTGGTCTGCAGCTGTCCAAGTCTCTACTTCCCTCTCTGCAGCACCAGTCAGTTGTCCTAATATCACTGCAGCTCTTTGTTTCTCTGTCATAGGGTACATGTCCATTATGCTGCATATTTTGCGCTTAAACCCTGACAGGGTGTCTGGCTTACCGCTATACTGAGGGAGCCACTTTGCTCCAGGCAGGTATGGCAGCATCAGCGGTACTATCGGGGCCACAGGACCAGGTGAGGGGCCAGCGTTTCCATCCTGCGCGGTAGCGCCGGCGGGTAAGTTATTGGAGCGGTCGCCCTCGGCCACGCTGTCAGCTTGCGGCTGCGACATATCTGCGCCCCCCTAGTTAAGCGTGGCCTACCTTCTTCTGAAGGTTGCAGCTCTGCAGGGTACAGCGATGTAGAAGGACCTGCGTCGCCGGCGCTCTGACGTCAGAGACGATCACTGAAGCTCTCCACAGGACCTGCCGCTGCGTCAGCGTTGGGGGCGTGTCCGGGACTCCGCGCGCTTTCTGCAGGTACGCCCCTTCTCTTTGCGCTGTAGCGCTGTACTTTGGCGGGCAATGGCGGACAATTGGCGCCAAAAATCACAACAACAGTAACACAGTCTCTGCACAAAAGCAGTCCAATTCAGGCACACAGGACTCACATATAGCGAGCTTCGGATCCTGTTCGTGACGCCAAAGAAATGAGTCGCACGTAGCCAGGGCCTGTGGGGTACTCGTCACCGAGCCCGTTCACTTCACTGGGGGATGTCACGGGTAGCACAGCTCGGTCCGTTGCCCTGGGCGCTCACTAAAAAGGGGATATTTACAGGGGATTATAAGTTTGTAGAAAATGTTCGTGACGCCACCTGTGGTTCCTGGTCAGGGTGACCAGCGCTGCAGGGTAGATCCTCTGAGGGGTTGTTACTGGGCAGCAAGGTGTTAAGTCTCCCACAGGCAAGACTGATCCCTCAGGGTATATGGCGGTTTAATATAGGGGTGCAGGAGCAATAAGGCAGACACACACAAAAAAGTCTCTTTCTGTACCTTTACTGATGGTGAAGTTGTAGGCACGACCTGGGAAGCTGTCACGGTGGAGGATGCACGTCCAGTAATCCCACTGAGTAGGTGTAGGGCCTCCTTACTCCTTTAAGTGTGTGAGTTTCTGACTTGCATAAAACAAAGCCTAACTCCGTCTTCTCAGCTACGCCCGGCTGACCTTGTAGTGAGGCCTTCTTGTGGACAGAATTAAGTCTCTATATGGCTGATCAGGCCAGACTCCTGTTCTTCCTGACCCCGGTTACGTATCAGCACTGTTGGGCCCCTGTGACCTGTAGTCCAGCAGGGTCTCCGGTGTCTCCTACCAGTCGTGCAGATGCTGGCAAGCGCGGACCCGGTGTCCGGTGGTGCAGAGTGGAGTTAAGCTATCAATGCTGGTTAACCTCTGTCACTCTCTCTCTTCTTTCTTCCACCTGCCTTTCGTCCTACTCTCACCACTATCATAAGCACAAGCTAGCAGCAGATGTCAGCTTTCTTTATCTTCACCGCTCTCCAAGCGTCGGCATGCTTACTCACTAAAACGCTCATTGAAGGTCTCTCAGTAAACTAAATTTTGACCAGGCTAAGTGGTAATCTTTCCCACTACTACTGGACTCAACTCCTAAACTGAGTGTTTGCTGAAGTCTTCAGGCTTTCTCTTTCTGGCTAGTCTTTCCCTCTCAGCTCGTCTGAGGTAACTGCCGTTCTGACTAGAATCTCTCACAGTCTGCTCTAATCTCCTCTGCTGAGGTAAAAAACTGACACTCTGAGGTAAAACCAACGACTAGCTCACTCTCAGCTAGACTGCCTTCATCTCCCTGCTGTCGTCTCCAAGGGCTCCCTCTGGTGGCACCAGGAAAATGTGGAGTGTTGTGTGCTTATGGGTTGTTGTGGGTTTACCTTTCAGTGCATCTTCCAGGGTAACATGTGGCTCCAGTCACAGCTGGGCTACACACATGCAGCAGGAGATGACCCGCGGCTACCGTCGGGAGATAGCGGTGGCATGTGTGGATCAAATCCTGCGCCAATTCGCGAAGCGGGATTTCCGTTACAGACAGACAGACAGAATTAGACGATTATATAGTAGATTATTTTCAGTAACAGTGCAGTCATCTCCTACATCCACTATTAGAGTGCATCACTGAGTTGTAATCAACGTTACCTGGTTAGGGGCCCACTCAGAAGTTTCGCCCACACAGAACCAAAACCCTAGCTACACCTCTGACTACTGGTGTTAGGCCGAGGTCACACTTGCGAGAAACTCGCATGAGTCTCGTACCTCAATACTCGGCACTGCCGCAGGCACTCGGACAGAAGCGTTCAGCTGCATAGAAATACATGCAGCCGCACACTCTGGTCCTGAGTGCCAGGTATTGAGGTGCGAGACTCGTGCAAGTTTCTCACAAGTGTGACCCCGGCCTTAGGGTCACACTCGAAGGGTGTGATCGTCTTAATTTAACCCCTCTCTGCCATTGGACGTACTATCCCGTCCATAAAACCTGTGCCAATCTGCCCATGGACGGGATAGTACTGTTTAGCTGTTTGTCACAGCTGACACCCCGCACTACGTGCTAGGAGCGGTCACGGACCGCTCCCGGCACATTAAACCCCTGGCACACCCTGCGTGCTCCCCTGAGGCCCGCAGAACAGCGCGATGTGACCGCGCTGTTCTAAAGGCCTCTTCCCTGCAGGACCCCGGATCCAAGATGGCCGCCGGGTCCTGCAGGGAGGCGGCTTCCTCAGGGCCTGCTCAGAGCAGGCGCTGAGGAAGCATCCTGCACTGCCTGTGAGATCGCTGGTGTGACAGAGTGCTGTGCATACTGTGAGACCAGCGATCTGATAAAATACAGTGATGTCCTGTCCCACCCTGGGACAAAGTAAAAAAGTTAAAAAAATAAAAATAAAGGAAAAAAAAAAATATTCCCCAATAAATTCATTTCTTCCTGTAAATAATAATAAAAAACAATAAAAGCACACATATTTGGTATCGCCGCGTCCGTAACAACCCCCCATTTAAAACTGTCCCACTAGTTAACCCCTTTAGTGAACCACTTAAAAAAAAAACAAAGCAAAAAATCAATGCTTTATCATCATACCGCCGATCAAAAAGTGGAATAACACGTGACCAAAAAGACCGATATAAATAAACATGGTACCACTGAAAACGTCCTCTTGTCCCTCAAAAAACGAGCCGCCATACAGCATCATCAGCGAAAAAATAAAGTTATAGCTCGCAGAATAAAGCGATGCCAAAATAATTATTTTTTATATAAAATTGTTTTTATTGTATAAAAGAGCCAAAACCAAAAAAATATATATATAAATGAGGTATCGCTGTAATCATACTGACCCGAAGAATAAAACTGCTTTATCAATTTTACCACACGCGGAACGGTATAAACGCCCCCCCAAAAGAAATTCATGAATTGCTGATTTTTGTTCATTCTAACCTCCCAAAAATTGAAATAAAAACCAATCAAAAAATGTCACGTGCTCAAAAATGGTACCAATAAAAACGTTAACTCGTACCGCAAAAATTAAGGCCTCACATGACTCTGTGGGCCAAAATATGCAAAAATTATAGCTCTCAAAATGTGGTGATGCAAAAACTATTTTTTGCAATAAAAAGCGTCATTTAGCGTGACAGCTGCCAATCATAAAAACCCGCTATAAATAGTAAATTAAACCCCCCTTTATCATCCCCTTTGTTAGGGAAAAATAATAAAATTAAAAAAATGTATTTATTTCCATTTTCCCATTAGGGTTAGGGTTGCGCCTAAAGTTAGGGTTAGGGTTGCGCCTAAAGTTAGAATTAGGGTTAGGGTTGGGATTAGGGTTAGGGGTGTGTTAGGGTTAGGTTTGTGGTTAGGGTTATGGTTAGGGTTGGGACTAGGGTTAGGGGTGTGTTGGGGTTAGGGTTGGAATTAGAATTGGGGGGTTTCCGCTGTTTAGGCACATCAGGGGCTCTCCAAATGTGACATAGCGTCTGATCTCAATTCCAGCCAATTCTGTGTTGAAAAAGTCAAACGGTGCTCCTTCACTTCTGAGCTCAGCCATGCGCCCAAACAGTAGTTTACCCCCACGCAGGGCCGGCGTCAGCACCAGGCACAGCCGGGCAAGTGCCGGGGCCCTGAGCAGGCGGGGGGCCCACTCGCCGTCGGGCACCCCGGAGCCCATTAGCGGTGTCAGCGCCGCCAAAGGGCCCCCCCGCTTGCTCAGGGCCCTGGCAGCAGACGGCGCAATACTTACCTCACCCCGTGCCTCCACTGCCGCAGCTCCGAGCTCCAGGGGGCGCCTGCGTCGGCGCTTCCTCTCTCACAGCAGCGCCGCTGAATTACGTCATCATTCAGCGGCCGGCTGTGGCAGAGAGCGCGCGGACACCGGACAGATGAGGCGTGTGTGTGTGTGTGCCTGCATGTGTGTATGTGAGAGAGTGCTGCCTGCGGTGCTGTATGTGTGATGGTGGTGGGGGGAGGCAGTGATGTTGGTGAGGAGGCAATGATAATGGGAAGGCAATGATGATGATGATATTAATGGGGAGGCAATGATAATGATAATAATGGGGAGACAAAGAGAATGGGAAGGCAATGAGGATGATGATATTAATGGGGAGGCAATGATAATGGGAAGGCAATGATGATGATGATATTAATGGGGAGGCAATGATAATGATGATGATGGGGAGGCAATGATAATGGAAAGGCAATGATGATGATGATATTAATGGGGAGGCAATGATAATGATGATGATGGGGAGGCAATGATAATGGGAAGGCAATGATGATGATATTAATGGGGAGGCAATGATAATGGGAAGGCAATGATGATGATATTAATGGGGAGGCAATGATGATGATAGGGAGACAATGATGATGATGATGGGCAGGCAATGATGATGGAGAGGCAATGATGATGATAATGGGCAGGCAATGATGATGATAATGGGGAGTCTTTCCACAGCGCCCTTTCCTGAGCCGTAACAGTGCAAAACGCAGCACAGTGTAGAGGAGAGCTCCATATTTTGTATGGAGCATTATATGTGGTCCAGTATTCTGTATGGAGCATTATATTGGGTCCAGTATTCTGTATGGAGTTTTTTTGGGGGAGGGGCGGGGTGACATCCTGCATGGGGTATTATATGGGTGATGAGGGGGAGACTATTTTGGTGCCCATAATTTGTATGGAGGACTGAAAACTGTCCAGTCTACTTGTGTGGAGGGGTTGGTGGTTTTTAGCTATTTTTAAAATTTACAATAGGTATCAGTCATGTAATGGAAGAAAAGTGTTTGGCGTTGTGCTATACCCCAAAAATTTTTCTGCAGTATCTGGCATCAGAATCGTGGTCTGTGTTAAGGGGGCCCCCTGAGACTCTTTTGTCCGGGGGGGCCCCTAAAAACCTGGAGCCGGCCCTTTCCCCCACATATGGGGTATCAGCATCCCCAGGGCAAATTTTTAAAAATAACTCTTGGGGTCAATTTTTTTCGTTACCCTTGGGGAAAAAAAAAAAATTGGGGGGGGGGGAAAATATTTATTTTTGTAAAAAAAAAATGTTTTTTTTTTTTTTACGGCTGGGACGTTATTTTAAAAATTTTGAAGCTTGGGGGTTCATAGCGCTAAACCCCAAAACCCTTAGATAATTTTCCCTTTTGGGTCTATTTTTCCCCAAAATTTTTGGTTTACTTGTGGGGGGGGTTTCCCCCTTTGGGGTTTTGGCCAAAACAGGGGCTTCCCAAAGGAAAATGACCCCCCCCTTTTAACGTCTGCAATTTCCAAAATTATTTCTTCCCCTTTTTAACCCCGCGGGGCCCCCGTTTTCCCCCCCCCCATTTTTGGGGATAGCGTACCAGGACCAAAATTTTGGGAAAAAAAATTTTTTGGGGGGCCCAATTTTTTTTTGGGAAAATAAAAATTTGGGGGGGAAAAAAAAACTTTTTTGGGGGAAAAAAAAAAAAATTTTTTTTTTTTTTCCCCCCGGGTTAAAAAAAATTTTGTGAAAAAACCCTTGGGGGTTAAAGTGTCAACCCCAAAAACTAGTAAATTCCTTGGGGGTTTTTTTCAAAAAAAGGGGTCACTTGTGGGGGGGGTTTTCCCCCGTTTAGGGCCCTCAGAGGCTCT